>JBBPBX010018731.1:0-45262 GCA_038048925.1 Garcialebias charrua | reverse complement strand
TCAGAGTCAGAGAGAATTTATTGTCATTTGCACCGCATGTAGTACATGTGTTGAAAACGAGATTATGTACACAGGGTCCCAGTTACATCCAACAACAAATGCAAGAGAAAAACAATAATAACATCTAGGATTAACTAAGAGAGACATCAGCTAGTAATACACTAAGCCCTAATGTAGTAGAAAAACATCATTATAAACAGCAGCACGAACATGAGTCATTATGAGCAGATGGTCACAGATGAACGCAGCAACAAGAAACAGATCAGTATCAACATGATGTGACATTTTGCAGTGTTTATTCTTATTATTTATTTATTCATGAGTCTGACAGCCTCAGGGTAGAAGCTGTTCCTCAGTCTAGTGGTTCTACATTTGATGCTCCTCAACCTCCGTCCTGAGGGATCAACTGATCAACTGGACTTTATTTGTAACAGAAGACGTTTTGCTTCTCATCCGAGAAGCTTTATCAATTCAATGAACCAGACTGTGTGTGCGTGTGGATTTATAACAGGAGTCACGCACCATCATATGTAAATTGCAAGCTGAGGTAACACATACATGTAAATTGACAGATCACACCTTAACAGTAGGGAGTTCCCTTGAAGTCTCTGACAGCAGACACAACAACTGTATGTAAATTGACAAAAAACACCTCACAGCCCAACAACAGAGGTTTCTCAACAAACTTTGCTAGTCTAATTCACAGACAAGACACCTCTGCTCCCATCCGGTGTAAAACGTTTGTGAATCAGCCCCAAAACTGAGTTGTAAGTCTTGGAAAGTTGAAATCTCAGACCTCCTCCTCTGTTAAGAGAAGGTTTTTCTCTCTTAACATACAAAGCTTCCTTAACACCCCTCTCAAACCATCTGTGCTCTCGGTCCAAAATTTGCACATTTTCATCCTCAAATGAGTGTCCCTTGTCCGTGAGGTGGAGGTGAACAGCGGAGTTTTGTCCAGAGGTGGTGGCTCTCCTGTGTTGGGACATTCGTCTGTGAAGAGGCTGCTTCGTTTCTCCAATGTAACGGTCTGAGCAGACCTCGCTGCACTGGACTGCATACACCACACCACTCTGTTTGTGTGTGGGGGTTCTGTCCCCCACACACAAACAGAGTGGTGTGGTGTATGCAGTCCAGTGCAGCGAGGTCTGCTCAGACCGTTACATTGGAGAAACGAAGCAGCCTCTTCACAGACGAATGTCCCAACACAGGAGAGCCACCACCTCTGGACAAAACTCCGCTGTTCACCTCCACCTCATGGACAAGGGACACTCATTTGAGGATGAAAATGTGCAAATTTTGGACCGAGAGCACAGATGGTTTGAGAGGGGTGTTAAGGAAGCTTTGTATGTTAAGAGAGAAAAACCTTCTCTTAACAGAGGAGGAGGTCTGAGATTTCAACTTTCCAAGACTTACAACTCAGTTTTGGGGCTGATTCACAAACGTTTTACACCGGATGGGAGCAGAGGTGTCTTGTCTGTGAATTAGACTAGCAAAGTTTGTTGAGAAACCTCTGTTGTTGGGCTGTGAGGTGTTTTTTGTCAATTTACATACAGTTGTTGTGTCTGCTGTCAGAGACTTCAAGGGAACTCCCTACTGTTAAGGTGTGATCTGTCAATTTACATGTATGTGTTACCTCAGCTTGCAATTTACATATGATGGTGCGTGACTCCTGTTATAAATCCACACGCACACACAGTCTGGTTCATTGAATTGATAAAGCTTTTCGGATGAGAAGCGAAACGTCTTCTGTTACAAATAAAGTCCAGTTGATCTTGAATTGAACGCCTTTTTGATTTATCATGTCCTGGACGACTGAGAATCTTCACCAGCATAGTAGTCTATAAAAGTCAAGGACTCGAAGAGGCAGTTGAAAGAGTTCCCTTTCAGTCATGTTCTCTCGGTGCAACATATGCTATGGGAATTGCGCCCCCGTGCGATTACCTGAAGGAATACAATCACGCCTTTTACGGCTAGGGCGTCAGCGTTGCGCCAGAGGCCCCGCCCTCTGGGTATTTAAGCCGCTGATGCCCATCCATCTTTCTCTTTTTTGCCCTTCACCTCGCTTAAACCTGAACTACCTCTCTTCGCAAGACTTCTCTGTTGCTTCATCGCTCAACTAGAGGTGAGCTTTCTCCCTACACAGAGCGTACGGAGAATTATTCCTACGTACTGCTGCACTAGCGAAAGCCAGGCCGGCACATTTGTGACCAGCCACTCCAAAACCAGGAACAAGTCGGCACACTCTAACTGAGAAAAAATCAATAAAAGCTTCAACTTCTGAGAAATTAGTGAAAATCGTTTTTTTGCAAAATGTACTAGTTGAAGTTGTTAAGAAACCATCCCATGCTTTAAAAAACACTTTATAAGTGTTTAAACTGATAAACTTTGTGTTAGAAATCAGTTTGTTTTCAGAGTAAAAACAAGCCGCAGGGATTTGCGTACTAGGGGTGGGGACACTCTCAGCTGATTAACATGCGGGACCTGTTTGGCTGGTATAGGAGGCTTTGTTATTGTTTCGGCCAATAATGTGCAGATTTGAAAGAAACACATGGCTACTTAACTTCTAGGCTTCCCAGTGAAAAGAAAAGGTGTTTTGCAGGTTTCAGCTCCCCCTACCCTGCATGATCCACGGCTCTGGAAGCGGTGCGGGTGAGGGGGGGGTATTGGGCTGACAATCTCCCCCACGCGTGCACGCGCCAGCATCTCACTTTTTGCAGGGGCGAGACAGCATCTGCGGCTCTGGAAGCAGCGTGGTGCGGCGGGGAGAACTGGCCCCCGTCTGAATCTCACTGCTTTAGAGCCGCGTGGATCATGCTGTCCCTGGGAGCAGTGCGTTGCGGGGGGTGGGGGGGTCATCTTCCCCCGCACCGCACTGCTTGTAGGGGCCACGGATCAGCCTCGCTGCCCCCAGGATCGGATGGATCAGCAGTTCATGGTGCTGTCAGCTGGCTGTCATCAGGAACAAAAAAGCTGAATCGTGTTTAATTAAAATAGCCTTGTTTTTCCAGATAATTTTAAATGTTTTTGTTTATCTTTATGTAAGATTATCTTTAGAATTTATTTTTTTATGTTAATATTTGGTGAAACAATAAATCTTATCTTTCTTTCTTTGAAATAGGTTATTTAGATGGATGGATGGATGGAAACCGACCAGCCCACAAAAGCTTAATAAAAAAGACCTATGTGCAAAGATAACGCCTTTCTGCCCTGATGACACAAAGGTCATGTCCAGCACCAAAACCTTGTGTGACATCTAAAATAAGTCTGTGCAGAAGCTTGGTGTGTGTAAAGCCTTATTTTATTTTGTTATTCCCCTTTCTAACCTCATCAGATGCAACATAAGCATCTCCTGAGTTTACTCATCATCTTAAGTTATTCAGTCCCTCCTGGATGACTGAGCTTCTCACCCTATCTCCAAGGGAGAGTCCAGACACCCTGCGGAGAAAATTCATTTCAGCCGCTTGTATCCGAGATCTCGTTCTTTCGGTCACAACCCAAAGCTCATGACCATAGATGAGGGTGGGAACGTAGATCGATCGGTAAATTGAGAGCTTTGCCTTTCGACTCAGCTCTCTCTTCACCACGACAGACCGGTACAGCGCCCGCTGTACCGGGCGCTGTAGAGCGATTCCAGCTAGTAATTTATCCATATGAGGCAATCCTGGAACAAACACAGTCCTCACAGCCGGCTGCCGGGACCACAGACCTACCTAACATGGCTGCCGCGGCATTTCCTGAAACGAACGGAAGTTGCGCAATTATGATTAAAAATGATCATTTTTATTAAAAATATTATTTATGAAGCCTTTAAAACAACCACAGCTGCAACAAAGTGCTGTACACATGAAATCAATAACATTTAAACACAAACAAAAAAAAGTTTTTTTTTTTTTTTTTAATTTTATTAAATTATTAAATATGATACGTTCGTAGGTCCGGGTTGCCGTAGGTCGAGGGTTACCTGTAATGAAAATATGTTTGAACCCAGTTGAATCAGTTTCTGTGTCCTCCTTAGATGTGACCCTTATTTTTTTGGGGTGGGCTGTAACAATAACTATGTGACCCAACAATCAACATTATTATTGTGTAAAACATGTCACAATAACATAAAATACAATTGTTTTTTGTTTTTTTCAAAAGATCAAAAGGAATTTTGCCAGCAAAGCTGAAGTTCTGCACACCTTCCTAGGCAGAGTCTGTGTTGACAGTCAGTGCTGGGGGTTGGGGTTAAGGCAAATTAATGTAAATGAACAGCAATTGTTAACACCCCCAGGTAACACTTCTGGAATGGGGACATTCTTCTAAATCTTTGAGGCCTGTTTTCTCCCTAATCTTATTTGCAGATTGCCAACATTGAAATGGCTGTATCTTCTTCTTTTTTTTTTTGAGTGCCATATGTTTGGCATCATCGGATAGCTTAGAACCTACACTTTCAGATTCTGTAAATAACTCAAAATGACCCAGGGGAGACTTGTTCCTGGTTTTGCCATGGCCAGTCACAATTTCTCTTAACCCCAAAGTATTTTTCTTCTCCTCTCTCCACAGACTGCTTCGCTCGACGGCGCTAACCATGCCACAACCGCTACCCCTGCTAACTCATAGCGGGCTAGCCAGCAAAAGCGACACGATGGAGGAGACGTCTCAAATTGAAAGAAAAAAGATTCTGGAAGGACTCGCTCGCCTTGTCTCGGACATGCCTCCGAAGAAAGGAAAGCAAAAGACAAGACTTCCAAGGAAAACCAGCAGGACAGCGAGTCTAACCACGCGCGCCTGTCCTGGCGGATACGGTTTCTCCCTCGCAGTGACGGACACCCATGAGGCCTGTCCCGTCTGCTTGGGAATTTTACACGCAAAAACAGCGCTGGATACGCCAGACTTTTGCTCACACTGCAGCTAGATGCTGGAGGCGGTGCTGAGACACCGGGCTGACCTCGTCGCCAAGAACATGGGCGTCCCATCGGTGCCAGCAGATCCAGACACCACTGAGCCCCTCACTCCCATGTCGGAGCTCGAGAACATGGCTCTGCATGACAGCACACAAGTCGAATGGGGTGATAGCCCTGACGTGCTAGCTTATATGGTGGACTTAACAGTCGAATTTGACACTCGAGGCATGATGAACGAGGACAAGATCTCGATTTCAACCTCAGGCGAATTTTCCGCAGAGGATATCGACGTCGAATACGAGGAACAGGGACAAGACCTCTCCCAAACCCGGTACCTGTGCTCCCGGAAACTGACTTTTCCATCCCTGCTCTGTTCGACTTGTGTCACAGAGCAGCGGACGCGCTACAGATCCCATGGCTAGAGCCTCCGCCTCGTCAACAGGTCACGAGGCTGGCAGGAAACTATTTTTACTCAAAGCAGCAGGCCGCCACGAGGCAAAGGATGCCCGTGTTCCCGGACTTCCTCACAGAACTGACGCGCACCTAGCCTCAGCCCAGAGCTCCCTTGCTGTTACCACTCTCATAGTTCCTCGACGTGGACGGGATGGATGAGGTGGGAATAGCCAACGTTCCTCAAATTGAGGACACACTGGCGTCTCACCTGGCTCCCAAGTCATCTGGGACAAAACCAACTCTTCCCAGCAAAGCTTGTCGAGCCTCAACTTCTCTGTTCGAGAAATGCTACAGAGCTCAGGGACTCGCGGCGCGCGCCATGAACGTGTCCGCGTTGATGCAGGCTTACCTGGCTGAAAAACTGCAACAGCTCCAGGTAACAACGGACAAGCAAGCTGCCACTGACTTGCTGGACGAAGCCCGCAGGGCAACAGACTTTGTGCTCCGCATTATGGGGACAGCCGCTGTTGCTCAAGGCAAAGGCATGGCAGAAGTGGTCATCGCGATACGCCATCTGTGGATGACTTTAACTGATCTCCCCGAGGGACAAAAGGTGCCTTTTCTCCACCACTCGATAGAACCGACGGGATTGTTTGGGAAAGCTTTGGATCGAATTCAGACCAAGCTGGACCAGAGGCGCAAACAGGCTGAAGCTCTCCGGGTGGGCATTCCCAGGAGAAGCTTCGCCCCCCCCCCCCAGGGAGTCTGCTGGGGGCAGACCTGCACAGCCTCGACACCGCTCGGCAACGCGTGCCCCACCGCAAAAGCGGCCGGCGTACGAGGACGAGCACCGGCAGAGACCACCGCCAGGCCAACCTCGGACCGAACACGCATGGAGCAAAAACAGGTTTGTCCCCCGCCAGGCGGTCAGATAAAACAGGGCCTCCTCGGCGAACCGGGACTCCATACAAAAGCGTGCCTGATGAACCAGGTTCACGTCTTGACTTTACACGATCACCCGCCCAGGTGGTATGGGAAATGATCTCTTCATGTCCAGACTTTATTTGTAGCATGGTACAAAAAGCTAGTAACTCTGTTGCATGTACAAATCATGATTTTCCTGCTGTGAGTGACATAAAGTCATATATGTCGTTACACATAAGCACGAATAAAGCTAAAAAACAACCCCTCTCTATTTTATTGACTCTAAAAATAAACAACAACAACAACAACAACAAACACAAATGACTTCAGCAGAACGGGTGCCTCTGGCCCGCTAGCCATCTTAAAGGGAGGGGGCCGTTCCCCCCCCCTCCTTCACGGCTCATGGGGTGTTAGCCTAATCAATGAGCCCCAGCGGGGTTTCTCTGTTCCGTCTGCAGCGGACAGGCACAGAGGCGTCTGCAAGCAGGCCCCCCACCCCTCACGGAGACAGGTGAGGGGGTCACGTGCTCAAGCCACTATTCCATGGTAAACGATGGGGTGGTCATTACACTAACCAAGCAAACATGTGACATGTCCGTGCCTCAGGGATGCGCGCCAACAGAATATAACGATGGGAGGGCCACGGCAGAAGCCCACAGGCAACCACAAGCTTCACACGTTCACAAAGGCAATTGTGATCAAACTGATGTGTGTGTAAACAAATCAGGGCTGACTCAGATTCCTCTTCCTGTTATTCAAAAGGAACTGGGCTCTCTATCACCAAACAATTTAAAGTCTGCCAAGCACAACGAATCATCTCCACGTTCTCACGTTGCAGCCGTCCCCTTATCATTAATGGGCGACACGCAATGTACAAGCAATGATCCGGCAGCACATGACCTTTCTCACTGTGCTGGTTCAGCTCTGCTCTTAAACAATATCCCCCCAATGGGTGAAACACAGACCTCGGGCAGTGTGTCTGGCTCCAACGCTCTGTTAAGGCCGAGGGCCAGTAAACTAGACCTATCCAGGAAATGGATTGGGGTCAGGAGATCTGCTTGTTTACAAAACTCGCAGCTTCTCAGTCCCTTGACCCCAAACAAGGATAGAAAAAACAGACATTCTGATCCACTTTTGTCTAAAAAGGACGATGGGTTGCATCTGCCCTCGATCACTCTCGATCAGAGCAGCCTGGTAGTACTACATGGGGCGGCCGTGGCACAGTGGTAATGGTAGTCTACTCCCGATCGGAAGGTTGGAGGTTCGAATACCGCATCCGCCCACCATGTGTCGTTGTGTCCCTGGGCAAGACACTTAACTCCAAATTGCTCCCGGTAGGTGTGGATGGCACCTTGCAAGACAGGCTACCACTGCCGGTGTATGAATGTCTGAATGAATGGGTGGATGGTTGGTATTGTAAAGCGCTTTGGGGCTCCTCACAGGGGGCTGGAAAGCGCTATATAAATAAGCTCCATTTACCATTTACCATTTACCTCAGCAAAAAGGCCTTCTCCCTAACTTGGTTGACCCCCAGGGGATCACAGCATCCAGGGCCCTTGGAGGGGAACTGGATACACCAACTGCTCTTCTTCATGGTCAAACTATGTCACCAGAAGGAGCAGTCTCACCACTCAGGCTGGGAGCTGTTAAAAATTTCAGCTTGTTGGCAGAAAAGAACAAACTGATGGCATCTGGCCTGCCGGAAAATGTGGTAAAATCCATCCAAAATGCCCGTGCTGTGTCAACACAGTCTCTCTACATACAGAAATGGCATATTTTTTAAGCTTGATACACAGAAAGAAATATTATTTCTTACTCATGCGACTTGGCTCAGCTCCTGACTTTCCTTCAGGACTTACTGGAAAAAGGATGTTATTTCTCAACGATTAAAGTTTTCCTATCAGCAATTTCAGCCTGTCACGAAGGCTGGGGACACATGACTCCAGGCGCGTATCCAATCATAATAAGATTTATGAAGGGCGTACTAAGAATGAAACCACCCAACAGGATCCTGACCCCTGGTTGGGATCTTAGCCTGGTCTTGGTGGCTCTCTGTGATCCTCCATTCGAGCCACTGAGCGAGGTTAAGATAGATTTATTATCTTATAAAACCGCTCTACTCTTGGCCCTTTGCTCGGCGAAATGCGTGGGTGACCTCCATGCATTGTCTGTACATCCAATGTGTACCAGATTCGTCCCTGACAAGTCAAAGGTCACCCTAAGACCTACATCCCCAAGGTCTTAACTTTAAACCATAGGAGTCTGGACTTTGATCTCTCCTCCTTCCCACCTGCTCCTGTCCTCACTTAGGAACAGGAAAGGCTGAGGGCTCTCTGTCCCATGAGAGCTTTATGCACTTACATGCATAGAACAGCCAAATTGAGAAAAACAAACCAACTGTTCGTGTGCTTTGCAGCACCTGCTACCGGAAAGGCCCTATCAAAACAACGCCTCTCACATTGGGTGACTGAGGCCATTAAAAGGGCGTACAGTAGCAAAGGTCAACAGGTGCCCTCTGGAGTGCACTCCCACTCTACTCGGGGCTTGGCCACTTCGTGGTCACTGTTCAAGGGTGTATCAGTTGCAGACATTTGTGCTGCTGCGAACTGGAGCTCAATAAATACATTTGCAAAGCATTACAGTTTGGATGTTACTGCGTGTGATGTCACTCAGGCTGTCCTTTCTAACACACAGTAGAAAGTAGCCCTGAGATGCCTGTTGGTCAAGGGCAGACGTTCACACTGGCATGCATTTTACTGAGCATTTCAAGGGCGTGAATGAATTACGTTCCCATAGCATATGTTGCACCGAGAGAACATGACTGAAAGGGAACTGAAAGTTATGCTCCATAACTCATGTTCCCTGAAGTAAGGGAACGAGGTGCAACATATCTGGCCCTTTTCAATGCTGAAAGCTCGGTGAAGTGAAATTTTGGAGAAAGATGGATGGGCGTCAGCGGCTTAAATACCCAGAGGGCAGTGAGACTGAGAATCTTCACTAGCACCTAGAGGGCAGGGCCTCTGGCGCAACGCTGACACCCTAGCCGTAAACGGCGTGATTGTATTCATTCAGGTAATTGCGTGGGGGCGCAATTCCCATAGCATATGTTGCACCTTGTTCCCTTCCTTCAGGGAACATGAGTTATGGTGCATAACTTTCAGTTTTTTTGAGGGGATGCTACTCCACTCTGATCTACTGCAACATTCTAGCTGCTCAACAGTCATGGTTCTTTTTTTATTTTTATTTTTTCCTGCCAATTTGTCATTTCATAACACATCAAACATTTTCAACTAGGGAATGTAGGCAGGACAGTTCAGCGCCAGGACTCTTCTACAACAAATCTGTGCTGTTTTAATTGATAACTATATAATTTAGCATTGTCTTGCAAGGCTGCAAAATATGTTGCAAGCATATGTTCTTTGAAAACATGTACATATTTTATATATTGGTGCCATTTCATTTTATGTAAACTGTTCATACCATGAGAGAGGCAGGGCATTAAACTGAGCACTGAAGCTGAATAGTGTTTTTTTTTTTTGTATGGAGGATGTGGCATCTGTTGCCTCCCAAAAAAGTTTAAATTTGGATTCATATGACCACAGAACAGTTTTCTACTGTGTATGTGCTCAATTTAAATGAGCGTTGGCTCGGTGAAAGTTTTCAATGGTGTTCACACTAGCTTCTTTTTTAGTGTGTGTGATAAAGATTTAACAAGTTGGAAGTGGCAAGTCAGATTGTGTTTACAGACAAATCTGTTGATTCCTTCCTCTGCTCATGCGATGTTATACTTGGTAGAATCAGACCTGGTTTTAATGCCGTGCTGCCTGAGGGTCCAAAGATCATGACCATCCAGAGACTTCTGGCTCTGTTTTTTTTGTTTTTTCAGATATTTCTCTTGCTTCTTTAAATTGTTTAATTATGTCTAGATATAATAAACATCTTCAATATTTTCCTTTGAAAAATTGGGAATTGTTTCAGTGATTTTAAAATGCAGTTTCTTGAACACTGGTAAACTTCTGCCCATCTTTACATCTGATAGATTTTTTTAATATCCAATTGAACCCCGTTTTTAGACCCATACTGACTAGTTGCCAATTTATTTCAATGGTTGCAAAGTACCCTTAGCTCTTTTAAACTTTGTAATCATTTTAAAGACTTTTAGGGGCTGCAGTAGCTCAAGAATCAGTGTCATGGAATTGTATTCTGCGGCTGAGAGTTTGAGCCCAGGTTGTATCAGAACGGGCATCTGCCATAAAACTAATGCCAAATATTTAATGCGAGTTTGCTTTCTGTGGTATTGCATAAGAAAGCAGCCAAAACAAACAACAAACAAACAACATTTGCAGCTTTTTATTGTAATTGTCTTCACATTTTAAAGATGTCTTGCAGCCATCAAATCTAAAGTTGTGCTCTTTCTAAAAATGGTACATGTTCTTATTAAACATTTTATATGTTTACTATATTCCGTTGCAAATTAACTATGGATTATGAGATCATGAACATATGATCTTGTTTTTTATTTTATTTTTTGTTTGTTTTTACATTTTACACTGTGTCATGATTTGGAACTGCAGTGGGTAATAACTTTTTTCCGTAAAGTACAAGCAATGCTTTTTCACTAGGAGAGTTCTAAAGATCAGATTGTCCATCTTTATTTGAGACGCAAAGAGAAGGGATATCTTTCTTAGAAGAAGAACGTATTCGTCTACAAATCACCGAGGAGGTAATTATGATGCTATTCGCTTGTGTCAGGAGTAATCAGAATGTTTCTCATCAAGGACCCCTCACACTTTTACCTTCGTGCCGTTGCTTGTCTTTCTGTCTCCTTTCCAGTCCCACTTCAATTTCTCTTTTTCAAATTGCAGGCCACTTACAGCTGTGATTGCAATTGTGAGCACAGTAAGTGCACCGGCACAAACACGCTAGCACAGGACTCACATTTCCATTGGCACACAAAGGCCTGCGCACACAAACACTCAAAAAAAAAAAAAAAAAAAGTTAAAAGGCGAGATGGATCTCCACCCCACAGATTTGCTATTTTAGCAAAACTGCGAGAATGTAATAAGAGCTCAGACGCTTCCTCGAATGTGCAGAAATGAAGAACCTCCTCTCCTAAATGTACACCTTTGCATACAGCTCTATGTGCGAACCACACAGGCGCTCATAAATAATACATGCATGTTATGGATACTGGTGTCTTCGCTTCATGCTACAGCTACCTTGCAGAATGAATTACAGCTGCAGCTCTAGCAGTGCTGCAGGGTGTTCTAGCTTATACGTGTGCAAGTGCATACATCTCTATTTGTCATTCTGTACCCATCTGTCACGTTTTTGTCGGGTCTGTGACTGCGCTTGCATGCAGGTGAACCCAAAATCTTGATATGAGCTTGGATAAGAGAGCAGCTTTTGTTGCCAGTGGTGTGAAATAAATGTGATGCTTGCTTCTTTACTTGCACTGTCCGTGAATGTGAGCATGTCAGAGAGTGGGAGTTGAGTGTCGATGGGCAATGCTTCAATTAAGCCTAAAACTCAAAGTATGTCTTTGTGTTTGTGTCGAGGTGGGGTGGGAGAGACACACAGAAAGAGAGATAGAGAGAGAGCCTTGGTTGAGTGCTATCGGGTGGCAAGTGTACATTCGTACTCTGCTTGAAGGGAAGTTTTGTTGTGAGGAATGATGGTCATCTAAGTTTACAAGATAAATAGAATATAATGTTCATTTCATAGACACTATTTTTTGCGTTAGGAAGAAAATACTTTCTTTAAGAAAAATGTAAAAATGTTTAAAAGGGATGTATTGTAGAAAGGTTACAGCAAATTTTGCTTTGTGGAGAGATTCCAATGTCTGAGCTTGTACTGCTCTGACCTGCCAACATAATTAAGTATAAGTGCTGTGTTGTCATCATTGTATGTTCCCATACAATGATGAAATTGGTTCTCTGCATTTAACCCATTGCACCTGGATACACCCAGGTGGAGCAGTGGGCAGCTATGGAGCTCCCAGGGAACAAATGGGGATTAGACATCTTGCTCAGACATAACAAAATGTGGGAATTGCTGGGTATTGAACCGCAACTTTCTGACTAAGTCGGCCCCAGTTTTGATGGACACCGTTTTCTCTCAAATAACATAATACTAAATAGTATATAAAAGTTTTAAATGTGTTGTAATTTTCAACTAAACCATACTGTTGAATCAAATGGGACAATGTTGCTGCAGTGTAACCACTGGGATGTAGTTTGTTGAGGGTTAGCTTTAAAGTGTCAAATATTAAAGCAACATTGAAGTACTGCATGACAGAAAAAAAATATCCCTTAGTATAACATATGGCAATATAAATAAATACTAGATTTGCACTTTTAATGTAGGTGGTGGATAATTATAATGTAAAAAAAAACAAAAGTGCACTTGCATTTTTCAGGCAAAACAAAAAATAAATTTAGGACTCTTTGGATCCCTTTCATTTTTCCTACCTTTTTTATTTTATTTTATTCCATTGAGTGTTTATTTGTTTGCTTTATTGATATCTTAGAAGTTGTAGGCAGCTTTGACCATCTCACTTTGGAGAAAAGCGCTTTGAGATTTTCACTAATGAAAAGCGCGTTATAAATTGAATTCATTATTATTATTATTATTATTATTATTATTATTATTATTATTATTATTATTATTATTATTATTATTATTATTATTATTATAAAAGAGTTTACTTCTGTTCAGTTAGCAAGCTAACAGATACTCAGGTGTTGCCCAGATAAAATTAGTTATATTGAACCATTTGATTCAATGCATGGTGCATATGGTAGAAGGTAGTTTTTACCCTTTTGCTGCAGTAAGAGGCACTTCTAGGGTAATATCATAAAAATAAAAATAAAATACACCCATTAACAGTAACACACTCAATAAAACACATCTAGGCCATAAATATTGGTTCTGTTATAACCTGTTCAAGTCCATTTTTCTTATCTTCAAACATCCCCTCCTTCATAATATGTTTCCGTTAGCAGTATCAAGGATGCAACATACCAGAGAAGCAGTGCCATGACTTGTGCTACTTCAAAATACAAAATCAATTTTGTCAATATGGCCTTTACTTTAATGAAAGCATTCTACATTTCTGTACTTAACAGCCTTTCAGACACCACTGAGTGCGTTCCAAGATCCGTATGCATCATGAAGGGTCCTCTTCATACACTGTGTGGGGGTTTGATTGCTGCCTGGTCGAGAAGTAGTATCAGTCACATCAAAATGTTAATGTAATTGCAAAAGTTGTTCAGGTTGTCAGATTTAGTTCCAATGGTAGGAAATGTTTATTTATAAATTTATAGAGGCAAATGTAAAAAAAAAAAAAAAAAAAAGACAAGTTAAAATTTAGTAGGAACTTTGTGAGACCATTGCACAAAATTTATTGCTGCTAAGGCAGATCAAGATAAAAACATCTGTTACATTTTACATTATTATGTTAAATAGGTTAAAAATGCCTTTTTTCTATCTACTCACCAGAAGCAGATGGACACTTGTCCTGAACCTGGTTCTGCTAAAGGTTTATTCCTCAAGTGGGAGGTATTCCATTCCACTGTTTCCTGGGCCGCGTTAGCTGATGTTAGCACCCGTCATTAGCTGCACTCGTTAGCATGTTAGTCCATCCAAAAGGCTGTCGGCGCTCGCTGTTTCTCTGCGTTAGCTCGGTGTCCCCCGACATCTTAGGCTGCCAAGCGGACATCGAGGTGAGCTACCGGAGGCAGATGGCCTCTCCACCGCCTGTCGGCTCAGTGTCTCCACCCGCGTTAGCTCCTCCATTAGCTGCGTGTTAGCCCAGCCCATGAGCTGGTGGTGTCGGGCGGCGTGGTGGGAGCGATCGGCGGCTGCTGCTCCGGGCCTGAGACGTCCACAGAGTTCACCAAGCTTTTCCAGCTAATTTATCCATATGAGGCAACCTCTGATCAGACACTCGGTCCTCCAAAGCCAGCTGGCAGCTGCCGAGACTGGAACTAACTGTCAAATGACGGACACGGCGGCATTTCCGGAATATGATTAAAAATTATAATTTTAATAATTATTATTATTTATAAAGCCTTTAAAACAACCACTGCTGCAACAAAGTGCTGTACACATTAAATTAAGAACATTTAAACACACAAAGAATATATAATTTCATATTTTCTATTAATTATGATAACTTCGTAAAGTCGGAACTTCGTAGGTCGATGTCGTCGTAAGTCGTGGACCACCTGTATATAATGAATGTTTCTATTCAGTGCCCTGAGGCGACTTCTGTTGTGACTTGGCACAAGATAAACTTAACTGAATTTAATTTAATTAGATGCCCTTCTTGAAACAACCTGGGCTTAAACCTGCAGCCAGTCTGCAACACTGACCACTGGGCAACCACAGCCTTCCTATGATAAATATATTTTTATTATAAATTATGCACCTACAAAAGACATTGTATAAAACTGGGGGTTAGGCTGTAAATATCATTATTCTCTTTTTCTGTTCAACCTTCCATAATTGTTACCTGCTTCTTCCTTTCTGAGTCATGGGGTCACTGGTGCATATGTCTAGCAGTCACCTTGAGGCGGGGTACACCCTGGACAGGTCTCCAGTCCATCACAGGGCCACATAGAGACAAACAAGACAACAACCATTCACGCTCTCACTCACAGCTAGGGACAATTTGGAGTTAACAATCAACCTACCATGCATGTTTTTAACTGTAGGAGGAAACCAAAAGACTCGGGGAAAACCCATGCATGCACAGAGAGCACAAGCTAACTCCACCCAGAAAGACAAGATGAACCTGCAATCTTCTTGCTTTGAGGACACAGTCTTAACTGATCCAAAAAAGCTAAGTCTGGTCCTCTGGACATTCAAAAAACAAAACAAACCAAAGCAAAAAAAAAAACTGTAGAAACGTTTCGTCTTTCGTCCGAAAGACTTCCTCAGTCTGAGAAGCTGTGTTCAGCTCAGTCTTATAAATAGCACCCTCCCACAGTGGATCAACCAGTTGGCTGATGACAGCCGAAACCAGCTGCTCACATGATCAAGGAGGACCATCAGCCTGACGATGGATCGTTAGTAGATCGTTGGTAGAGATGATCACAGCCACTGAGTCAGCCATCCGTAACAACAAAATTAAAGATTTTGAAGCCGAACAACTCAGAGTCAAAGTTTCAGCCTGTCTCAGTAATGCCAAACCACCACCTTCCAACATCAGTAGAGAAGAGAGGGATGCACTCACCACTCTTAGCAAAGACAAAAACATCATAATTCTCCCAGCAGACAAAGGAAGGTGCACAGTGATTTTGAACCAGAAAGACTATCATGAGAAAGTTATGTCACTCCTTAGTGACTTAACCACTTATGAACCGCTGAAAAGAGATCCAGGAAGTGGTTACAAGAAGAAGTTGATAGATTGCCTGAAAATTTTGAAGCAGGACAAGGCTATTGACAATATTCTGTACCACAGACTGTACCCAGGGGAGGCCACGCCAAGTCTGTATGGTTTACCCAAAATCCACAAACAGGGTGTACCTTTAAGACCAATTGTTAGCATGATTAACTCGGTCACTTACAATGTTTCCAAATATCTGGCATCTGTACTCATCCCTTTAGTTGGCAGCTCAGAACACCACATACAGAACACCATGGACTTTGTGGATAAGGTGAGGGATGTCATCATGGAGACTGATGAAACAATGGTCTCTTTTGATGTCACATCACTCTTTACGTGCATTCCTGTTGATGAAGCAGTAGAGGTGGTCTGTTTAAGGTTAAAATCAGACACCACTCTGAGCAACAGGACCACACTTTCCACAGAACAACTGTGTCAACTCTTGAAACTGTGCCTGCAGTCAACCTACTTCACATATGGGGAGCAATATTATAGGCAGAAACATGGGTGTGCTATGGGGTCTCCAGTTTCTCCTATTGTTGCCAACCTGTACATGGAGGAGGTAGAAAAGAGAGCTTTGACATCCTTTTCAGGGAGACCACCAAGTCATTGGTTCAGGTATGTTGACGACACCTGGGTTAAAATTAAATCTCAGGAAGTCCAACATTTCACTGATCACATCAACTCTGTGGATAAATATATCAAGTTCACACGAGAAGATGTAAAAAATGGCAGGTTGGCTTTCTTGGACTGTGAGGTCTCAGTTTCTGATAGAGGAAATTTGCAAACTGAGGTGTACCGCAAACCCACACACACAGACCAGTATTTACAGTTTGACTCCCATCACCCTCTGGAGCACAAGTTAGGAGTCATCAGGACTCTGTACCACAGAGCAGACAGCGTCCCCACTAACTCAGCAGCCAGACAGAAGGAGAAATCACACACAAAACAGGCTCTAGAGAAATGTGGATATCCTAACTGGGCCTTCCTGAAAGCAGAGAAGAAACCCAAACAGGACTCCAGCCAGCCATCAGGTGAAAAGAAGGAACCCAGACCCAGACCAGTGGTCATTCCGTATGTTGCGGGAGTTTCAGAGACATTGAGACGTTTATTTTCTAAACACAACGTCCCAGTGGCTTTTAAACCCCAAAATACATTACGACAAAGACTGGTTCATCCCAAAGATCCAGTCCCCCGGCACAAACAGAGTAATATTGTGTATGCTGTTCAGTGTCAGGAGGGCTGTGATCAGTCTTACATCGGGGAAACTAAACAGCCACTGGCCAAAAGGATGGCCCAGCACAGAAGATCAACATCATCAGGTCAGGACTCTGCGGTCTACACTCATCTCCAGGCCAGCGGTCACTCTTTCAGGGATGAAGATGTTCACATCCTTGATAGAGAGGAACAATGGTTTGAGAGAGGAGTAAAGGAGGCCATCTTTGTGAAAAGAAACCGTCCATCATTAAACAGAGGTGGAGGCCTCCGGGTTCAACTGTCCCCCACTTACAATGCTGTTATTGCTAGTATCACTCAGCCCTCTGTGAATAGCAAACAACCATCAGGGTGTTAACGATCCATCGTCAGGCTGATGGTCCTCCTTGATCATGTGAGCAGCTGGTTTCGGCTGTCATCAGCCAACTGGTTGATCCACTGTGGGAGGGTGCTATTTATAAGACTGAGCTGAACACAGCTTCTCAGACTGAGGAAGTCTTTCGGACGAAAGACGAAACGTTTCTACAGTTTTTTTTTTTTGCTTTGTTTTGTTTTGTTTTTTGAATGTCCAGAGGACCAGACTTAGCTTTTTTGGATTTTTCTACCTGGATTATTGAGCATGCATCAGGGTAGTCTTAACTGATGTTCCACCATGACAGCCCAATAGTTGATACATAATAATAAATCACTGCAAAATATCACATCATGCTGATGCTGATCTGTTTTCTTGTTGCTGTGTTCATCTGTGACCATTTGCTCATATAGACTCATGTTCGTGCGGCTGTCTGTTTGTAATGATTTTGTTTTTCTATTACATTAGTGCTTTGTGTATATCTAGTTGATGTTTTTTCTTAGTCAATCCTAGATGTTGTTACTGTTTTTATCTTACATTTTGTTGTTGAATGTAACTGGGTCCCTGTGTACATAATCTCGTTTCATCACATGTACCACATGCGGTGCAAATGACAATAAAGATTCTCTGACTCTGACTCTGATATAATAGTCATGACAAAACTATAAAATATTCATAGGATCAGTAAAATAAAACAGCATTTTTCTTTAGTGCCATACCTGTACCCTTCACTACAGCATGTAAAATGGCTTAACAAACACTAAAACATTATTTAGAAGATGCTCAGATGTTGCTAGAATAAAAAATAATCAATAAAAAATAAAAAAATCTATTAAAATTATTTAAAATATCTTGAAACTATCTGAGAACTATTGGTCAAGGCCATTTTAAAGGGTGACTAGAAAGTTTGTCTCACTGGAACCAAAACATAAAGAAATAGCCCTGAGAACATTTGCACAATACTGCTTATATGTCTGGTACTTACGTACTGCTTATATGTCTGATATGCACATACTTACGTACTGCTTATATGTCTGATATGCACATAAAGCTATGATAGGGTTTGATGTAATGATGGTCATAATGGTAAAAAAAATGGCAAAGAACTCACATAGATGTGAAAATATAAAATAAAGCACAGTCAAATAAAATCTGCATGAGGGGATACATTGCACTTTGAGTGAAAACACTTAAATAAATAATTAACTTTATTATATGTAATAGAATTAACAATGGACTAAAATTGATGATTTGCCTGATGGGAAAACACCAGCTGCACATTTGTGTCTGGTAATAAACAATTGTTACGATTAGACTGATGTTTGATTCAAATAACATTTCCACTCTGTTTTGCTCTTTTTTCCCTAATTTGTATATAATCCAAATGTTCTGATAAACTCCTTATATACTTATATATATATATATATATATATATATATATATATATATATATATATATATATATATATATATATATATATATATATATATATATATATATATATATATATATATATATATATATATATATATATATATTATATATATATATATATATATATATATATATATATATATATATATATATATATATATATATATATATATATATATATATATATATATATATATATATATATATATATTATATATATATATATATATATATATATATATATATATATATATATATATATATATATATATATATATATATATATATACATACATATATATATATATATACATATATATATTCTGTCTGAACATCCTGGTGTAGTTAAGCTCAGGAAGTTGTAATGATGTCTGTGCTTAGCCAACCATTTAGCTTTCTCACATGTGATCAGGTTTGTAAATGTTTTCGTGTTTCAGCAAAACAACATAAATGTGGCTAGTTGGCTGTCCAAAACCCAGAGATCCTGAATTAAACTGCCATGTAGGTGACACACCGTATGCCTTTTCAACATCAGCAACTTGGTTTATATGTGTATAAATCTTTAATTTCAGAGTCAGATAATAAAATAAACAAAAGTAGACAGGACATATCACATATTGAGCCAGCATAATAAAAACATCCCACAATCCACAATCACACATGACCTATTAACTGAAATCATTGTGGACCACCAAACTATCTGCTGGCAAAAATGTCAGAATATTTAAAAAAATGTTGTACACATGTAAACTCAACATGCACTGCTTTCTGAAAGCTAAAAGTCCTTGTGAGTAATGCACTTCTAAAATAAGGATTACTGGCTGTTTGCTGAAAGCCATTTTTTTAATCCTGAAAAAACAAAGTCTGTATTTTAAGAAATGTATCAAAATTAACATATGTAAAATAAAAGAGCATTAGAATAATGTGACTAGAAATATTTACCAGCAGCAGTGGTAACATATTTGCATTGTAGGTTTAAATTCAAAGCTAATTAATTGTTTTACACTTCATGTGCTATCAGCATGACTCTGTGGTATTTCTGCTCAAGTTTGTAATTATGTATTTCATTGCTTTAACACTTTTTTTTAACATTTATTACTTTAATATAAGGTTGCGGTCTCGTAATCCTGGGGTTACAGGTTCAAGCCCAGGTCGCATCAGAAATGGCATCTAGCATAAAACTAATTGTTAAATCTTTCATGCGGGTTTGTCTGCTGTGGTGACCCCTGGAAGAAGGTCTCAGCCGAAATGAACTTACTTAGTATTTTATTGTTGTAACTCAATAAAACTTGTTAATTTTTATTGGGAAAAATAAACTGAAAGCAATAAATGTATTAAATAAAAACTGTGCATTTCAAATAACACCAAAGTTGTTTCTTTGAATGTAACATCACTCACACCATACTTGGCAGGTGTTTTGTAGCCGTGTTAAAAATGCATGCACATATCTTTTAACACATTACAATTGTAGCAGATAGCAAAACTGTATCTTAAACTAAGCTTCTAAATTGAATGAATGAATTAATAAACCCATTATGTGTTGATTCGGAGCAAGTAAACTTGCTAGTGTCTGATCCAAGTTGTCAAAACATGAAACCTTACTAGTGTCATTTTGCCAACATCCGTCAACACGTTGTCCCTGAATATGTGCACGCAGAGATTGATGATGGCAAACATGTTTATATGTTTGGTCCGTTCACAAAAAAAATGTGTAAACTTCTAAACAAAGAGACATAAGAGCTTAATTAATGCCCTTCTCAGCTGACAAATCCTCTGGAGTTATGAGATTAAACCACTTCATTAGTGTCTGGGGAGACAACAGATGAGATGAGGAAGGCAGAGCTCGAGGCGAGAGAATCGTGGAGACGTTGACGGAGTAAGTGCCTCCTTTGTTAGTGTTTGAAAGAGCCACTTTCAAAGCAGTAATTATGACACTAAAAAGAATGTAATTATTTTTTCCGGAATGCCAGAGGGCTTCAAGTGTCAGCTAATAGTGACGGGTGACAATCTAATAGACCACAGATATAAATGGTGCAAGGCTTAATTGGTATTTAAACCTAAGTGGCTTGTCTGAACACATCCTGCCTCTTTCCTAAATGTGTCGTCTGCGACTGCACCTTGTGATCCTGGCTTGCAAAATGTACCAAATTTAATCAAAGAACGGCTTTGTCATAGTCAGTGGCGGGCACAGCTAAACAAAATGTTAGCATTGCTAATCCACATTCCGCTACCTAAAAATGTTGCTTTGCTAAAGCTAAACCGCTAAACAAATCCATCAATTATGTTTACCCGATACTTCCTTTTTGAGTCACGGGGGTCACTGATGCCCATGTCCAGCCTTCACTGTGTGGGAGGCAGAAGACAACCTGGACAGGTCTCCAGTTCATCACAGGGACACAGAGAGACAAACGAGACAAACAACCATTCACTCTCTCACTCACACCTAGAAACAATTTAGAGTTACCAATCAGCCTAACATGCATGTTTTTGGTCTTTGGAGGAAACCCGCGTACCCGGAGAAAACCCACACAGAAAGAACATGCAAACCACCCAGAAAGGCTCCCGGCCGGGATTTTAACCCGAGCTACCTGCTTGCTCAGAGGCAGTAGCTCTAGCAACTGTGCCACCATGCTACCTTTAAACAATAAAGTAAAAATAGTGGAAGCTAATGTTAAATCGCTAAGATGAATGTCACTCAGTTGGTGTCACACGTCTTCATCTCCTTCCAGTTAAATCTACATCCACCAAGCATGTTTTGTCACGTGTACATGTAGTAAGCCAGTAAGATACCTTCAGCTAGCTGCTGTTGCGTCGACCAATCTCATCTTATCACATGTACAAGTAGTAAGCCAATAGTGTGCCTTCAGCTTGTTACCCCTTATCCTGTATACATGTAGTAAGCATATAATGTTCTTGTAAATTTTGATAGCAGACAGAGTTGGAGAAACTTATAGTTTGCAAAGTTAGCGAAAATGCAAATCCATTAAATGAAGAGAAAAAAAGTTCCAATTTAGCTGTTAGCAAATTAGCAGAACTGGAGGTGAGTTGTATGTATCACAGTGTATCATTATGCTTCCTGCATCATTATGCAGTGATACTTTTGGGGGAATGTTTTTAAAATTAATTAAAAGCCTTGTCGCGTGTCAAACTACCATATATTTCATCCAACTGTCCTATAATATATTCACAAACATATGGAAGTAATATATAAATCTGACCTGAGATGCCCTTTCTGACCTGATATAGATTTGTGAAGCTCACGTACCCTTTATGAAAAATTAACTCTACCAGTGTTTGCTAAAGTTTATTAGCTGCGGTCGCCATCTTGTTTTGGGTTGAATCCAAAGATTAATCAGTTA
The DNA here is from genome assembly GCA_038048925.1 of Garcialebias charrua. NCBI lineage: Eukaryota > Metazoa > Chordata > Actinopteri > Cyprinodontiformes > Rivulidae > Garcialebias > Garcialebias charrua. The sequence continues at coordinate 23,307 of JBBPBX010018731.1, read as the reverse complement.
CAGATGTAACTACTGTGATTATTGTCGAATTGCATTAAATTTCTTTTGTGGTTCTTGAAATATTTGGCTAACAAGTTCCATGTGACTCTTGCTCAGAATAAAACTTGGTACTATTTACTGGTAAAGCCACACCATATTTTACCACAAAAGTAGGAATATTGACTAGATAATGAATTTGTATTTATTTATTGCTCAAATGGTTTATCTATGGCGGCAATCTTGAATGCGGTTACATTCAAAGTTAGTCAGTTTTAGTTGTGCAGTCAATGATAACTATTTGAGTTTCATTAAAATCAGCCCAGGTATTCATATCAAAGTCAAAGTCACAGTCAAAGTCAACTTTATTGTCAGATCTGCAATATGTACTGTACAGGACATACACAGGACCGAAATTGCGTTTCTCTCAGTCCCTCGGTGCAACAGTAAACATCTAAACATTGAAACACTGAAACATATAATAATAGACATAAGCATAAAATAGTAAAACTAACACTGTCCTGAGTTTTTGCATAGTGGTATAAGAGTATGAAAATTTACACCAACTCTAAAACTAAAACTAAAACATTAAACATTTAATGAACATAATACTGTCCTGAGTTTTTGCATACTAGTATAAAAAAAGAGTATAAAAAGTATAACTAAAATAAACTAAAGGTTTCTAGCATTGACATTTGCAAAGTGGCAAAGCAGCGTATGAGTTAATGTGCACAGTATATGTATGAGGTAGTAGTTGATGTTGTTATAGAGGCAAAAAGTGGCATATGCAGTAAGGCACATTGGGCATCCCTGAATAAGACCGTTCAGAGCACACTGTATATGTATCAGCAGTGGTGTAGATATTAGAGTAGTGTACTGTAAATGTAAACAGTAGTAATTAAATGTAAGCAGTAGTAATAAAAGTAAACAGTATTAATAAATGTAAACAGAGAATGTAAACAGTATTATGACTATAGGCAGTGATGTAATACAAACATTAGTGCAAGTATGAGAAGTAGTGCAAACTGTATGAGCACATGACCGAGAGTTTAGTGAATAACCCGTTTGATGACACAGAGTCCAGTGTTAAAATCTTTGTGTTGTGTGGTAATGTGTGAGAAAGTTTTAGTGTTAAGGCAGTTCAAATGGGAGGGGGGGCAGAGCAGGCAGAGTGTTTAGCATCCTGACTGCCTGATGAACAGAGCTGTCTCTCAGTCTGCTGGTTCGAGCCTGGAGACTCCTCAGTCTCCTCCCTGATGGCAGCAGTCTAAAGCGGCTGTGTAGTGGGTGTGTGGGATCACCTGCCATGCAGTGGGCTTTCCGAGTGAGGCGTTTGCTGTGTAAGTCCTGCAGTGAGGGCAAGGAGGTGCCCACGATCTTCTCAGCTGCTCTCACAATGCGCTGGAGGCTCTTGCGGCAGGATGCAGTACATGCACCAAACCACACAGTGATGCAGCTGGTCAGGACACTTTCTATGGCACCTCTGTAGATATATATTATATATATACATATATTGCAATGGTGGGCACAGACCGCTAGAGAGCGCTAAAGCGCTAATCCGCTTACAGCGGACCTAAATTATTTGTCAGCGTTTTTGTGGTTTGACTAACTTTTATAATTCATAAACGGATTTGTGCTATTTTTATTTAAAATGCAGTACCGCTAATAACTAATTATCTATCAGTAAAAACGAATAAACTTATTTACAGGCTCTTATGCTGGCTCCGTAGCTGCTCGTTTTACCTTTTTCCCCCTTGCTCCCTCACCGTAAAGAGCAGAGAGGAGGGAGGGTTGGAGGGGGAGCAGAGGGGAGAACAGACGCAGATCTACCATGTAGGCAAATGATGCCGTTGCTTGGGGCCCCAAATCAGCAAGGGCCCCGGCCCGCCCCGCCCCGGCCAGTCACCTACATCACTAACATTGCTCATGCTTGTTAATGTACATTTAACATAAAAATAATTATAGCTACGATGAAAACGATCATTAAAAACGCAATACAAAAACCGGTCGATTTCTGTATCCCCCTACTAAAAATGGACTATTCCATCTTGACATCTTCCGGGTCAGAGGTGAACTCGGGTGCTAACGTTTATGGCTAGCTGTTTGCGCTCGGTCTCTTCATAAATCCGCAGAGAACCCCGCTGTTTCAAGCCAAATTAACGCGGCCGGAGGATTGTATTGTGTGTTTTGTGTCCACCACTCGACGGTGAGTCGTTTGTTTTATTTATTTGGGTTCCTTTTATGTAGAAATGCGGTTGCGACACGCCCGTGTATTTGAGATTTAAAAGTGGTCTTAGGGATTAAAAGATCATTCTCATTTTGTTAATTTTGTGGCCGAATAGAATATATGTACGTAAAGTATTAAATAAATCCTTTGATTTTTGTAATTTCATCCTTTTAGGATCATTTTAGTTACTTTTCATTAAATCTGTTGACTGCCTATAGAATTTTGGAATTGGTTTAATTTATTTTTCGGTTGCGCAACAAAAAAGAAATTACTATTTGTTTTTTGAAACAATATTGAAGTAAATTAAGCTTAATTGACTCTTATATGAATTAAACTTGGATACAACTTGGAAGTGCACTTTAAAACTTGATCTCTAACTTTAATTTTACCTGTACTGTTGATGTGGTCTTTGAATTGAAGTTATAATAATAATAATGTAATAAACTTTATTTGTATAGCACCTTCCTGCAATGCCTTGCATTGACCAAGGTGCTTAACAGATATAGGATAATCTAAAAAAATAAATACAAAGTATGTGCATGTGTAATGAAGAATATAATTTGTACGTGCAGCTGTTAATACATGTAAAGTTTTTTTTAAATGTTTGTTGCTCTTTTTGCCAACTGTGATGTTTCTTCTGTCCAGGACTGTAAATATCCAGGTGGGTCAGGAGGAGTTAATGGGAAGCTGCTGCTGTGACATAAGAGGTAGGATAAAGGTGTATAACAGTTCATGCACCGCTAGTTGGCAGTCTAGTGCAAATATTGCATAACTTGTTGGCTAGCAATTGTTGAATTTAATTAGCGGTTTAGAATTTAGCTTCCCCTAATTTTCACAAGACAGTGCTTTTGAAATTGCGGACCTAAATAAATTAATTAGTGCTTTAGAAATAGCGGAACTAATTTTTGGATTAGCGCTGCCCAGCACTGAACTATTGTATTAACACGAGCACAAAACAAACCCACACATGCACACGTATTGACACAAGCACAGCTGATCAAACCAAAGAATATTGAAAAGGGGTAACTGTTTAAAGGCAAAAGACAGGAAGTTTACATTAATAAACATTTGATTTAGGCATTTCTGCTTTCCAGGTAAATGACATAGATCAGTATCTGACTCTAAAGGAATTTTCTTGTAATATAAAATGACGAAATAAATAGCTGACTATAATGATAAACCACTTTGCACCTTGTTGGTGCTTTTTCCCAGTGTGCTCGTGTGAACGTAGTTTTTGGGCAGTGAGTTCTCTGGATAATTCCTTCAGGGAGAACTGAAGTGATGAGTAAAATTTGGACTCTAATGGAGGGATTGGACCTGAGAACAAACTACAAAAAGTTTTTATTCTTTTTTTGTGGGGTAACACACCTCTCACTTCTTATTTGAAACCTCACTTTATCCAGTCATTTATTTTGTCACTGTTCTACTAAACTGTCGATTCAATGGGTTTGGTAGTCTGATTGAAATCATAAATCCATTTTATTCACTTCCAGATTTTTATTTTGTAAGATTCATTATTGGGGTAAAAAAAATATTCAATATGCACTGACATTTAGAGCAAGCCTCTACAACACCGCAGTGTTACTGCTTGGATCAGATCGCAAAAAAAAAAAAATAAATAAAATCTGTAAGGGAGTTTAGTGCCAGAAGGTTGTGTCACTGAGGCTCTTGTGACAGATGTGACAAGCAAGTAGAACATTTTTTTTCTAATGAACTCTGTACATGTAGATTGCATTTGCCACCACTCTCAGTCCTCAGATTACTGTTTGACCCATGGCCCTGCTCACAGCCAACTTTTAATTGTGACAAGGCACATATGGCAGATAAATATTCTGAGTACCGGTAAGCTGTTGCTGTGGTGATGACTGATCTTGGTGGCTATCGAAGTGCCCCAATTGCAATAGGCTCAGTGGATCTTTCACCTCTTTGCATACGTAAAGTGCTCAGGATTACAGATATAGATCATCACTCTAATCTCCTCTTCAATCCTTTGCAGCCTCCACGGTGAGACACCCACGGCCTCTCGACAGATCTGCATATGGCCACGAGCATGTATATGCTGCCCCGTTTCATGAAAGCAGTCTTGTACAAACATAAGATTGTATTCTCCCGAAAGAACTGTCCCGCTTTAATTCACTTCAATCCTCATCTCCTACAAACTCCCTCCAGTCTTTTTCATCTCCACCAACTCCCTCCAGTCTTTTTGAGCATTTGTCCAAGCTGCCATGGATCACCTACTTGATCTGCCTTTTCCCTCTGTTTGTCTTCTTCTTTTCTTTTTTTCCCCCACAAAATGTATAAACAATTCATTTTGAAGTACTGTATTCAATAGTGAAAACAAAACTTCAGATTGAGATGTGCCTCCAGATACACTCTGAGCACATTTACTATTTGCCCCGAGGACAACAGTAAGATTGTATATTTTGAGGTTTTAAAATGATAAGACTAAATGAGATTTATTCTGGTGCCACGGTTTTGCAAATCGTCTTAAGTATATATTAAAAATAGACTTTGGATAAACAAGAGATGTCTTTGATAAACTTCCAAACAAGTCAAAGTTTTGAATGCTTTGCAAAAATGTCATACTGGCAAACTTGCAGAATCCCAACTGCAGGTGCTACAACACAAACATAAGTAGAGCATATATTCATAAAGTTTGTTCAGTTGTCTAGGCTGCCAGTGCATAATTAGGCTACTGAAGTACCCCGGTTACTAAATATTACTAATTATTACTAGTTGTGTAATTGCTGCTATTAGAAATACAAAAATGTCTAGTTTCAAACCTATAACAATTCTAAAACAGAATGAGAAACATTTTTGTGAACAAGCTTTTCTTTGGGATCTGTTCTACTTTGACTGGCTTTGCAAATCGTTAATTGACAATGTGAACATTGCTTGAACTATTTTCTTAAGTTTTCTTCATTTTGTAAATAAACATGCTCCACTCCTAATGACAATTGCTCTTCTCAAGGGCAGACGTTCCCTCTCGGTCTCCGCTTTGCTTTTGCTTTGTCTTGTCTGTGAAACTGTTTGAGAGCCTCTCTTCTACATAATCGTCCGAATCATAACTATGGACTTCAATTTGGTCAGTTGGTCCCTCAACACAACTGATAACATTTCTTCAACAAGAAGACAGGTTGTAGGTGACCCGATTTGCCCTGTTGGCATGCACACAGCTGGATATCTCAGCGACTTGGAAGACTTGATGACTTGTCTATCTCTGCTGTCATCTGTGGTTCCCTTTCAGTCTGGTCTCTCGGTGCAACATACTTGCTATGGAAATTGTGCCCCCGCCCGATTACCTGAAGGAATATACTCAGGCCTTTACGGCTAGGGCGTCAACGCCGCTCCAGAGGCCCCGCCCTCTGGGTACTTAAGCGGCTGACGCCCATCCACCTTTTTTTTTTTTGCCGTTCACCTCGCTAAACCTGAACTACCTCTTTGCGGGACTTCTCTGTTGCTTCATCGCTCAACTTGAGGTGAGCTTGCTCCCTGCACAGAGCGCACAGAGAATTATTCCTGCGTATTGCTGGACTAGCGTTATTAGGTGCTTGTGTGCAAGATTTATTTTTCAATACCACATTTTTGACCTTCAAACAAAGGTCAAAAATGTGTTAGGATTTTTTTTGTCTCCAAACCCTATGTGTCATTTTTCACCACTTTTATTGTCTGTCCAACAGGTCTCACTTGTGAAAGAGTCTTTGAGGCTCAATGTGACATCTGTTTAAATAAAGGTTGAATGAATGAATGAATGAATGAAAACTCTGCCAGCTCAGAGTAAAGGGCCGGGATAGCCTCTGGTTTATTTCTGAACTAGCTGACCTCTAGCGCAGGAGGGACCAGCTTTGGGCAACAGCGAGACAGAGTGGTTCAGACACATTGGTTGCAATTTTGTCAGTTACGGAATCACTGTATGGCTTCCATTAAAACGGAAAAACAAAAATACTATTTATCTCAGACCACCAAAAATCTAAATGGTCCTAAGAACTTCTGGAAAACTTAAATCTCTTGATGGCAAAACTCACTCATCTGACCTGCCACCACAATTATTTGTTGACTCTGCTCCTGTACCAGATAAGTATGAGATGCTAAATTGTTTCATCAAACATGTTGTATCCTCCAGTTGCTTCTTTAGTACAGTTTCTAAAGGTAAATCACCTACTCCACTAACAAGTCAAACCTCAGGAAACCATACGTTCTCTTTTCCACTGTTCTCTGTCAGTGAGGTTACCAAACTGTTAAAAATATCTGGATACTAGAATATCTGCAGGCCCTTATGACCTCCTTACTTCTTAAGTCTAGCTGCACAAATTATAGCAGAACCAGTGTCATACATATTCAATCTGTCTATACAACACAATACTGTCTCCTACGCTTGGAAATAGCTTTTGTGCTGCCATTATTGATGCGAGATCCCACTGTATTGAACAGTTATTGACAAATTGCCAAACTCTGTATTTTAACCACGGTTTAAGAAAAACTGATAAATGTTCGTCAAGAAGTATTTAGACACTTTTAATATTTTATCTTCTCTCCAACCTGGCTTCAGGAAACCACATAGCACAATGACTGCTTTGCTAAAGGTTTTTAATGATGTTGTTGAAACTTTGGAAGCTAAGGATTACTGTGCTGCCCTTTACTTAGACCTGTGCAAAGCCTTTGATACTGTAGACCATGACATCTTATGCCATAAGCTCTCAGATATTGGCTTCTCAGATCGCAGTGTTGGCTGGTTCTTATACTATCTCTCAGGTTGGAGGCAATGTGTTTGACATAACAATACATAATCTTGCTAACTAACAGTTACCAATGGTGTGTGACAAGGCTAAGTTTTAGGTCCCACTTTTTTCTTTTTTTAGTGTAGGTCTAAACATTCCTGATGCATCCTTGCATCTTTATGCCGATGACACTGTTGTTTATTGCTGCGCTAACACTGTTGCTAAGGTTTTCCAGCTTCTACAGTCTGCATTTGACATAATTTAGTCTGACTTATTCCACCTCAAGCTGGTAATAAATGCTGACAAAACCAAATGGATGTTGTTTTCTAACAGAAAGTTGGTGCCATCAACTCTTTCTCGTGTCTCATCAATGCATGGTGTTTCAACTGAGTTTGTAGATGCTTACAAATATTTACCACATATAGAAAACTTGATAAAGAAACTGACAATAAAACTAAGTTGTTTTTTTTTTTTTTCAGAAATAGATCTTGCTTAACTCTGAATGCCAGAAAATGCCTTGTAACCGTTATCTTCCTACTTGTTTTATTTTATTTTTTTAATTTAAGTTAGGACAATGCATATTAATCAACATAACAGCAGTTAGCATCAATGTAAATATGCCGGAGTTAGCACAATAGCTAATTTTCATCCGTTGTCCTAAGGCAGGTAAGAATAAGAAACGTCCCATAAAACAAAAGAGCGGAGAAAAATACAAACATCACCTATATAGCACATAACACAACATAAAATTACAATAAAAATATGATGCCATAAGAAAATAGACAAAGTAATCTACACATGAGTGCACTTCTGATTAGTTTTCAGCCAAAGTTTCAGATAATTTTTAAAGCTGGAGTAGTTGCCACAGTTCCTGATGGAAACTGGCAGTGTTTCCATCATCAGTGTTGCCAATGAATATGGTGACATTATTTATATGAATGCTCCTGCCAGCTCCTTGCAGATGTCAGATGCTATCTGCCATGACGCGCTAAGATTCATAACTGGTTGTAACTACCGTACCCATCACGTCACTCTGTACTCCTTGGTCAGTTGGTCATCATACGTAGGCTCTCACACTGGTTCATTTTCATCTATAAATCCTTCCTTGGTCTGCTACTTTCTTATATCTCATCCCACATGCCATGCCATCAGTGCAGTTATAACATGCACTCTAAGGTCATCATAAGGTCATCATTACTTGCAGTGTTCCCTCAGTGCGGACTGAACTTGGCAAAAATGCATTTTCCTACTCAGTTTCTGTAACATGGAACACCTTGCAACAAGAACTGAAGTTGTCCATCTTCCATCCATCTAGCCATCCATTAACTTCCACTTGTTCCGAAGTCGAGTCATGGGAGCAGAAGCTTGAGCAGGGAAGCCCAGACATCTCTTTCCACAGTCACCTCTTCCAGCTCTTCTGGGAGTATTCCAAGGTGTTCCCAGGAAAAACGAGAGACATAGTCTCTCTAGCGTGTCCTGGGTCTTCCTTGGGGTCTCCTCCCAGTCAGACATGCCCAAAGCACCTCACTAGGGAGGTGTCCAGGGGGCATCCTTACCAGATGCCCAAACAACCTCAACTGGCTCCTCTTGATGTGGAGAAGCAGCGGTTCTACTCCGAGTCTCTCCCGGATAACCAAACTTCTCTCCCTATCTCTAAGGGAGAGTCCAGCTACCCTGTGGAGGAAACTCATTTCATCCGCCTGTCAATCTCATTCTTTCAGTCACTGCTCAGAGCTCGTGACCATAGGTGAGGGTAGGAACGTAGACCGACCAGTAAACAGATATTTTTGCCTTACAGCTCAACTCTCTCTTTACCACAACGAACCGGTACAGAGTCCGCAATACTGCAGACTCTGTACCAATCCATCTGTCAATCTCACACTCCATTCTTCTCTCACTCATAAATAAAACTCTGAGATACTTGAACTCCACTTCAGGCAGAACCTCACCATCGACCTGAAGAGAGCAATCCACCCTTTTCTGGTTGAGGACCATGGCCTCAGATTTGGAGGTGCTGATTCTTATCACAGCCACTTCATACTCGGCTGTGAACTGCTCCAGTAAAAGACAAGTTCAGCTTTTAGCCATTACCCCAATCTCATGAAGAAAACACAAGTCAACAATAACAATGAAAACCAAAGACATGCTCAACAATGAATATGCTGTAATGTGTGTACAAATGAAGATGTTCCCTTCAAAGTTACATCTGCCCCCTCATGTAACATGCCTAGAACTGTCCCTGCTTAGATACTCAATACTTCCTTCATTGCAGATGACAGCATGTGCGGAGACACGTACGGCCGGTAGCTATATCATCTGAGATTAACAGTACTTTTTTTTTACATCTTTTGACCTGCGGGTCAGTGAACACATGCAGCCGGTGATAATCAGCTGATCAATCTCATATTAACAGGATGGGTTTTTTGTTTGTTTGTTTGTTGTTGTTTTTTTTTCTTTTTTACAAGTGGCGGGCTCAGCAGATGTGCGCCGTCGGTGATGATCAGCTGATCCATCTGAGATTAACAATACTTCTTTTTTTTTTAACCTTGGTCGGATCTGCCTCCTCAACAAGTTGATTAAAACCGTATCAAAGAAGCCTGAGCCGACATGCGCAATTATTGTGCCATGCGCCAGCACATTTTTAAAATGTATTGGCTGTGCTGGCGTATTGTTGTAACTTGTCACGAGAGCGACAAATAAAGCATAGCGGGCCGCATGTGGCTCACATCTGATGGGATCCCTCTGGGTCCTCTTGGACTTCTTAACATACAGTCCTCAATCTGTGAGGATCCACAACTTCTCCTCCTCCACCATAACCCTCAGCACTGGCTCTCCTCAAGGATGTGTGTTGAGCCCTCTCCATTTTACTCTGCTCATGTATGATTTTGCAGCAACCCATCCAGGCTGTCATATTGAGTTTGCAGATGATACAGCTGTGGTGGGATGCATCACAAACAATGATGAGTCCAGCTGCAGGCAGGAGGTGGAACACCTGCAGAGCTGGTGCAAAGAGAATAACCTTCACATCAATGTGAAGAAGACAAAGGAGATGATTGTGGACTTCAGAAGGAACAAAGAAACCTACACTCCACTGAACATAGGAGGATCTGCGATGGAAGTGGTCTCCAGCTACAAGTACTTGGGTGTACACATTAACGATAACCTCACCTGGAGCAACAACACCACCAGCCTGATCAAGAAAGCTCATCAGAGACTCTACTTCCTCAGGCGGCTGAAACAAGTTAGTCTGGGAAGCTCAGTCCTCACCTCCTTCTACAGGTGTGCAGTGGAGAGCATCCTGTGCTCCAGCATCAACATGTGGCATGGAAGCTGCACAGCTGCAGAAAGAAAAGCTTTGCAGAGAGTGGTGAAGGCCGCACATAAGTCTGTTGGAGTCAGTCTCCCCACTATCATAGACATTTACACCTCTATATGCAGGAAGAGGGCCACTTACATCATGCTGCTGTGCCACTCTTTGCAAATGTCAACACTAGAAACTTCAGTTTATTTTATAGATTTACGTTTTTATACTTTTCATACTACTATGCAAAAACTCAGGACAGTATTACACTTTTATTATTTCATTTTATGCTTATGTTCATTGGGTGTTTGGTGTTTTAGGGGTGTTTGGTGTTTCAGTGTTGGTGTAAATTTTCATACTTTTATACTATTATGAAAAAACTCAGGACAGTGTTACACTTTTTTACTATTTTATGCTTATGTTTATTAAATGTTTTAGTGTTTAGTGTTTAGATGGTTACTGTTGCACCGAGGGACTGAGAGAAACGCAAATTTCGGTCCTGTGTATGTCCTGTACATATTGCAGTTCTGACAATAAAGTTGACTTTGACTTTGACTTTGAAAAACCCCACTCACCCAGCCCACACACTTTTGCCCCGATCCCCTCAGGAAGGAGGTTAAAGAGCATTAAGTGCAGAACCACTAGACTGAGTAACAGGCTGTTAGACTCATGAATTTCTAACCAGAATAATCACTTTGAAAAATCACGTCATGTTGCTGCTGATCTGTTTCATGTTGCTGCTGATCTGTTTCATGTTGATGTGTTCATGCGTGCTCATCTGCTCACACAGACTCATGCTCATACTGCTGTTCGATGTAATGTTTTTATGCTTAGTGCTTAGTGTATATTTAGTTGATGTTTTTCTTAGTACATATCTTAGATCTTATTACTGTTTTTCTTTCATATTTTATTGTTGGATGTAACTGTGTACATAATTTTGTTCCACCACATGTACCAAATGGTGTGCGAAGGACAATAAAAAAAAAATCTGACTCTCTGACAAAACTAACTTTTTTTTTAAAGTTTGGGAACTCAGAACAGGTCAGAACCTCAGACAGGTGAAAGAATTAATGAGTCATATTTGTTAATGCATTGATATTCTGTGTTTGCTGGCTGTTCTCCAAAGCTTTGTAATAAATCTGATTGTCTACACCTGATTGTTTTGGGAATCGCTTTATTTCCACAACGGTGTCACACACTTTGAGTTGTCTTTCCTTTTGCTAACAAAGTCTATATATCGGTGATGGACTTGTGACTTGTTCATGGTGTACCCCGCCTCTCAGTGATTGCTGGAAATAGACACCAGTTCCCTGAAAGCAGAAGTAGATAAATAAAATGGATGGGTGGGAGCTCATTATATTACCACTTTTTTTTTTTTTTTGCATTTCTCATATATATTTTACTGGTACATCAAAAAAACAACAACATGAATATCATGAAAAAGTTCTATTGTTTTTTGTTAATCATTTTAGAAAGTTAAACCTATAGATTCATTAAACATGGCATGAAATATTTCAAGCTTTTAGTTCTAGTAATTTTGATGATTATGGCTTACAAATAATAATAAAATAAAAAAATTCAGTGCCTCTGCTGTTCTTTGCCTACCATTTTTACACATTATATTTGCTCCTCTCAGTATAGCAGAGCTCTGTAGTAGAATCTGTTATGTACGTGCAATGAGTTCACAACAAGAGTGCTACACATGTGGGGTGGAACATGACGAAAGACGGGACATTGTTCGATTAATATATTTGCATGAAACGTGTTATTGGATGAGCATTTTTGCCTTTTGGGTTTTCCAATCTAGTTAGCATACATGAAAAAAGTATCTAAAAAAGAATACCTGCTCCAGCATTAACTTGAAATTTATCCTACATAAAACAATATGAACACGTACAAAATGTATCATGTGATGACCAGAAGCTTCTAATGTATCACAAAATGTGTCAGTATTACTTAGAGATTTTGCACTGAGATATAGGTTTGAAGGACAATATGGTATATTAACTGCCTACCTTATTGTGCTGTCAGGGAGTGAGATACACTAGCATACAGTTACATGAGAAATGCTGATTAACTAAAATATCAGGTTATGGCAAAAGTTAGTCTGAAATTATTGCCAGATATTTAATTATTTTGAAACGGGGGGTGGAAGTATTTCAAAATGTTGTGCAACATGTATAATTGCACCCTTCTTTATTGCATTTATTTATGTATTTATTTATTTAAAAATATATATTTTCTTGCTTTATTGACAGGACCTTGTGAGATGTCCACGATTACCGATATACCCCACTACATGATGACAATCTTCGTCACCCACAACAAACACATCACTGTTATGTAAAGCATAAAGCACAATATCATTACTTTCCTGAAGCTGGATGACTGATAGTTTTACCCTGAGGTTGACAAGGTCAGCAGAGGTTAGCACACAAAAATGCCTGACCCCTCATCCAAAACCTGTCATCCTTGCATCTTCCTCTTCTACATCCACTCCCATTTGACCACAATGTTCCGAAGTGCTAAAGAGTTTCTCTCTTCATCTTCACCACATTTGCAATAAATCAATGTCAGTAGAGGGGTTGGAGAAATAGTGTGAGTCTGATTGATTTCTTATGTTAGCACTTTATAGAAGCCTGTGAGGAGGCTGCCAGATTCAATTCCCAGATGTGGGGGAGGGTGGGAAGTTGCAGGGGAGGATTGGAAATAAGCATAACATGGTGAAGATTAAAAAAAAGATGCTGTACTAATCAAAACGACGCTAATGAACATGTTTAAATGGTTGTGTCTTCAGCTCTGTTGCAAACCACTGCCTTGAAACAGTTTTAACTTTTACAAATTCTGTCTGTCTGTCTGTCTGTCTGTCTGTCTGTCTGTCTGTCTGTCTGTCTGTCTGTCTGTATAGCTAGCTATAAGGTCAGGTTCCCTTTCAGTCATGTTCTCTCGGTGCAACATACTTGCTATGGGAATTGCGCCCCCGCGCGATTACCTGAAGGAATACACTCACGCCTTTACGGCTAGGGGCGTCACCGCCGCGCCAGAGGCCCTGCCCTCTGGTTACTTAAGCAGCGTGCGCCCCTCCATCTTCCTATTTTTTGCCCTTCACCTCGCTTAAACCTGAACTACCTCTTTGCGGGACTTCTCTGGTGCTTCCATCGCTCATTCGAGGTGAGCTCGCTCCTACACAGAGCGCACAGAGAATTATTTCCTGCATACTGCTGGACTAGCAAGCCTAGTCCAGCATTTTTCCACCTAACCCCAAAGTTTTCTCTCCTCTCTCTACAGATTGCTTCGCGACGGCGCTAACTATGCCATCAAAAAAAAAAAAAAAGGAGGCTGCCTCGCTAAGTCAAGCTAGCGGGCTGGCCAGCGAAAGCAACACGACGGAGGAGACATCTCAAGAAAGAAGAAGGAAAGTTCTGGAAGGACTCGCTCGCCTCGTCTCGGACAGAATGGCTCTGGAGAAGGGAAAGCGGAAAGCGAAACTTCCAAGGAAGACCACCGCGGCGGCGAGCCCCACCTTGCGCGCCTGCCCAAGTGGCTGTGGCTTTTATCTCGCAGCGACGGACACCCACGAGGCCTGTCCAGTCTGCCTGGGAATGCTTCATGCAAAAACTGCACTGGACGCACCTGATTTTTGCCCACACTGCAGCATCATGATGGATGCTGCGGCATCGGGTCAACCTTGTCTCCAAAGCCATGGGGACCTCGGCCACGTCTGCGGACGCAGACACCACGGAGCCTCTCACCCCTACACCGGAGTTGGAGAGCATGGCCCTACACAACAGCACGCGGGTCGAATGGGGTGACACCCCCGACGCGTTAGCCACCATGGAGGACCTGACTGTCGAATTCGACACCCGGGGCATGATGAACGACGACGAGTTATCCATCTCGGCCTCGGGTGAATTTTCAATGGAGGAGGCGGACGTAGAGGTGGAGGATCAGGGTGACGCACTCGCCCAGACCTCCCTACCCGCGCTCCCGGACACGGACGCTTCCATCCCTGCTCTGTTTGAACTGTGCCACAGAGCAACGGATGCACTACAAGTGCCTTGGCCCGAACCCCCTCCTCGCCAACAGGTTACAAGGCTAGCGGGTAATTACTTTTATTCGAAGCAGCAGGCTACCACGAGGCAGAGGATGCCTGTGTTCCCAGACTTCCTCACGGAACTGACATGCACCTGGACTCACCCACGAGCCCCTATGCTTCTACCCCTCTCACAATTTCTCGATGTGGACGAGGTGGGTTTAGCTAACGTGCCTCAAATCGAGAACACTTTGGCGTCTCACCTGGCCCCAAATTCTTCAGGAACAAAACCAACTCTCCCCAGCAGGACCTGCAGGGCCTCGGCGTCTCTCCTCGAGAAATGCTATAGGGCCCAGGGACTCACGGCGCACGCCATGAGCGCGTCCGCGCTGATGCAAGCCTACCTGGCAGAAAAGCTGCAGGAGCTTCACGTGGCAACGGACAAGCAGCTGGCTGCCGAATTGCAGGAGGAAGCCTGCAGAACAACTGACTTCGTGCTCCGAATGATGGGGACTGCTGCGGTTGCTCAGGGCAGAGGGATGGCAGAAGTGGTCATTGCGATCCGCCATCTCTGGATGACACTGACGGACTTACCTGAGGGACAAAAGGTGCCTTTTGTCCATCACTCGATACAGCCAGAAGGGCTGTTTGGAAAAGCTTTGGAACGGATTCAAACAAAACTGGACCAAAGACGCAAACAGGCAGAGGCTCTCCGGGTGGGCATCCCCCATAGAAGCTTCGCCCCCCCAAGAGAAAATGCGGGGGGAAGACCTGCCCAGTCCAGGTACCACTCGACGACGCATGCCCCACCGCAAAAGCGGCCAGCGTACGAGGAGGAGCCCAGGCAGAGACCCCCGTCGGGCCCTCCTCGTACCGAGTATGCCTGGAACAAGAACAGGTTTGTCCCTCGCCAAATGTCCAAACACAGGGCCTCTTCGACGAATTGCAATGACAGACAGAAATGGGCCTGATGAATCAAGCTCACGTTTTCATGTTACACTGTCACCCGCCCACGCGGTAACGGGAATGATCCGCCTAAACCCAGACTTAATTTGTAACAAAGTACAAAAAGCTGGTTTATTTTCAGCATGCACCAATCATGCCCTCTCTGTTGTGAGTGACTTAAAATCATATACGTCATGTCAAGTAAGCACAAATAAAATAATGAAACAGCAATTCTTTGTTTTACTGACTCAAAAAAAAAAAATTAACACAACTTCTCCCAGCAAAGCAGGTCCCTCTGACCTGCATGCCGTCCGTATAAAGGGAAGGGGTGTTCCCCCCCCTCCCCTCCCTCACGGCCCACGGGGTGTTAGAAAATTTAATAAGCCCCGGCAGACTGCTTCTGTTTCATCTGCGGTGAGCAGACACAGTAGCGTCTGTGAACACCCTCCTTACCCCTTACAGAGGCAGGTGAGGAGGGTCACGTGTTTAGGCTCTCGCCCCGTTGTCAAAGGCGAGACCGTCAATACACCAAACAGACGGGCACGTGACGTGGCCGCAGCTCAAGGAGCCGAGTCAACAATGTCTCTCGATGGAGGGGGGGCTGCTTCAGACGCCCTCACACAGCTTAGAACTTCACACCTTCACAGAAGCTGTGTTCAGCTGGCTGTGGACAAAAAACAAGTCTGAGTGTAATCAGATTCCTCTTCCTGTTGTTCGAAGGGAACTGCACTCTTTATCACCAAGACTGAAAGGAACCCCCCCATGCTCTCGTGTGGCGGATGCTCCTTTGTTATTAATGAGAGACACGCAAAACTCATGCAGCTGTCAGACAGCACGTGACTTGCCTCTACGTGCTGATCCAAAGCTGTCTTTAAAATTAATTCAGGATCCGGTCAGTTTGCCTGGCACAAGAGCTTCATTGAAGCCAAGGGCCAATGGTCTAGGCCACTCCACTAAAAGGACTGGAGTAAGGAGGTCTGCTCACCTACATGGCCTGCAGCTCCATAATTTGGAGGAAGATAAGAATAATTCTCCTCCAAACCTGTCTAATGGAGATGACAGGTTGTACCCGTCCTCAATTATCCCCGAGCAGGACAACTCAGGGACAAGCTGCCTCCTCCCAAACCTGGTGGACGCCCAGGGGCTGTTGGCCTCTGGATCACCAGAGGAGGCGCTACGGCCACCTAAGCCAAAAACTGCCAGAAATCTCAGCCTGTCGGCTGAAAGAAACAGGCTGATGGCGGCAGGCCTGCCGGAAAACGTGGTATTAACCATACAGAATGCTCGTGCAGGATCAACACAATCTTTATACGCTCAGAAATGGCGTATTTTCGAGGCCTGGTGCTCAGAAAGAAATATTGTTTCTTATGCATGCAACCTGGTTCAAATCCTGACCTTCCTTCAGGATCTCTTGGAGAAGGGTCATTCTCATTCAACAATTAAAGTCTTCCTTTTAGCTATTTCAGAGAGTTAGAGTCAGAGTCAGAGAGTCTTTATTGTCATTTGCACCGCATGTGGTACATGTGATGAAAACGAGATTATGTACACGGGGTCCCAGTTACATCCAACAACAAATGCAATAGAAAAACAGTAATAACATCTAGAATTAACTAAGAAAAACATCAACTAGTAATACACTAAGCCTAATATAGTGGGAATAAACAGCAGCACGAACAAGAGTTTGTATGAGCAGATGGTCACAGATGAACACAGATAAACACAGCAACAAGAAAACAGATCAGCATCAGCATGATATGATATTTTGCAGTGTTTATTTTTTATTTTATTTCTGCTTGTTATGAAGGCTGGGGAAACAGGACACCTGGAGCACATCCAATCATAATAAGATTTATGAAGGGTGTTCTTCGATCTAAACCACCCAACAGGATCCTGACTCCTGGTTGGGACCTCGGTTTGGTCTTGGGGGCTCTATGCGACCCCCCATTCGAGCCATTGAGTGAGACTACGATATATCTTGTAAAATGGCCTTACTCATGGCACTTTGCTCGGCGAAACGCGTGGGTGACCTCCACACATTATCTGTGCATCCAATGTGTACCAGATTCGTCCCAGATGGGTCAAAGGTCACACTGAGGCCTAATCCCGCATACAACCCCAAGGTCTGGACCCTGAACTAAAGGAGTCTAGACTTTGATCTCTCCTCTTTTCCACCTGCCTCTGTCCTGAACCAGGATCAGGAAAGGCTACAGGCTCTCTGCCCAGTGAGGGCTTTACGCACCTACAGGAGCGGCCGTGGCGTAGTGGTAATGGCAGTCGTCCCCCGATCGGAAGGTTGGCGGTTCGAATCCCGGTTCCCCACACCATGTGTTGTTGTGTCCTTGGGCAAGACACTTAACCCCGAGTTGCTCCCGGTAGGACTGGAAAGCACCTTGCATGGTAGTCTGCCGCTACCGGTGTATGAATGTGTGTAGCATTCAATGTGTGTAGCGCTTTGAGATTTTCACTAATGAAAAGCGCGTTATAAATTGAATTCATTATTATTATTATTATTATTACATGCAGAGAACAGCCGAATGGAGGAAAACAAACCAACTGTTCACCTGCTTTGCAGCACCTNTAATAAATTACAAGTTTGCTTGCTTTTATTCAAGTTTGATTATTAGTCTATAAGGAGTTTATCAGAACATTTGGATTATATACAAATTAGGGAAAAAAGAGCAAAACAGAGTGGAAATGTTATTTGAATCAAACATCAGTCTAATCGTAACAATTGTTTATTACCAGACACAAATGTGCAGCTGGTGTTTTCCCATCAGGCAAATCATCAATTTTAGTCCATTGTTAATTCTATTACATATAATAAAGTTAATTATTTATTTAAGTGTTTTCACTCAAAGTGCAATGTATCCCCTCATGCAGATTTTATTTGACTGTGCTTTATTTTATATTTTCACATCTATGTGAGTTCTTTGCCATTTTTTTTACCATTATGACCATCATTACATCAAACCCTATCATAGCTTTATGTGCATATCAGACATATAAGCAGTACGTAAGTATGTGCATATCAGACATATAAGCAGTACGTAAGTACCAGACATATAAGCAGTATTGTGCAAATGTTCTCAGGGCTATTTCTTTATGTTTTGGTTCCAGTGAGACAAACTTTCTAGTCACCCTTTAAAATGGCCTTGACCAATAGTTCTCAGATAGTTTCAAGATATTTTAAATAATTTTAATAGATTTTTTTATTTTTTATTGATTATTTTTTATTCTAGCAACATCTGAGCATCTTCTAAATAATGTTTTAGTGTTTGTTAAGCCATTTTACATGCTGTAGTGAAGGGTACAGGTATGGCACTAAAGAAAAATGCTGTTTTATTTTACTGATCCTATGAATATTTTATAGTTTTGTCATGACTATTATATCAGAGTCAGAGTCAGAGAATCTTTATTGTCATTTGCACCGCATGTGGTACATGTGATGAAACGAGATTATGTACACAGGGACCCAGTTACATTCAACAACAAAATGTAAGATAAAAACAGTAACAACATCTAGGATTGACTAAGAAAAAACATCAACTAGATATACACAAAGCACTAATGTAATAGAAAAACAAAATCATTACAAACAGACAGCCGCACGAACATGAGTCTATATGAGCAAATGGTCACAGATGAACACAGCAACAAGAAAACAGATCAGCATCAGCATGATGTGATATTTTGCAGTGATTTATTATTATGTATCAACTATTGGGCTGTCATGGTGGAACATCAGTTAAGACTACCCTGATGCATGCTCAATAATCCAGGTAGAAAAATCCAAAAAAGCTAAGTCTGGTCCTCTGGACATTCAAAAAACAAAACAAAACAAAGCAAAAAAAAAAAACTGTAGAAACGTTTCGTCTTTCGTCCGAAAGACTTCCTCAGTCTGAGAAGCTGTGTTCAGCTCAGTCTTATAAATAGCACCCTCCCACAGTGGATCAACCAGTTGGCTGATGACAGCCGAAACCAGCTGCTCACATGATCAAGGAGGACCATCAGCCTGACGATGGATCGTTAACACCCTGATGGTTGTTTGCTATTCACAGAGGGCTGAGTGATACTAGCAATAACAGCATTGTAAGTGGGGGACAGTTGAACCCGGAGGCCTCCACCTCTGTTTAATGATGGACGGTTTCTTTTCACAAAGATGGCCTCCTTTACTCCTCTCTCAAACCATTGTTCCTCTCTATCAAGGATGTGAACATCTTCATCCCTGAAAGAGTGACCGCTGGCCTGGAGATGAGTGTAGACCGCAGAGTCCTGACCTGATGATGTTGATCTTCTGTGCTGGGCCATCCTTTTGGCCAGTGGCTGTTTAGTTTCCCCGATGTAAGACTGATCACAGCCCTCCTGACACTGAACAGCATACACAATATTACTCTGTTTGTGCCGGGGGACTGGATCTTTGGGATGAACCAGTCTTTGTCGTAATGTATTTTGGGGTTTAAAAGCCACTGGGACGTTGTGTTTAGAAAATAAACGTCTCAATGTCTCTGAAACTCCCGCAACATACGGAATGACCACTGGTCTGGGTCTGGGTTCCTTCTTTTCACCTGATGGCTGGCTGGAGTCCTGTTTGGGTTTCTTCTCTGCTTTCAGGAAGGCCCAGTTAGGATATCCACATTTCTCTAGAGCCTGTTTTGTGTGTGATTTCTCCTTCTGTCTGGCTGCTGAGTTAGTGGGGACGCTGTCTGCTCTGTGGTACAGAGTCCTGATGACTCCTAACTTGTGCTCCAGAGGGTGATGGGAGTCAAACTGTAAATACTGGTCTGTGTGTGTGGGTTTGCGGTACACCTCAGTTTGCAAATTTCCTCTATCAGAAACTGAGACCTCACAGTCCAAGAAAGCCAACCTGCCATTTTTTACATCTTCTCGTGTGAACTTGATATATTTATCCACAGAGTTGATGTGATCAGTGAAATGTTGGACTTCCTGAGATTTAATTTTAACCCAGGTGTCGTCAACATACCTGAACCAATGACTTGGTGGTCTCCCTGAAAAGGATGTCAAAGCTCTCTTTTCTACCTCCTCCATGTACAGGTTGGCAACAATAGGAGAAACTGGAGACCCCATAGCACACCCATGTTTCTGCCTATAATATTGCTCCCCATATGTGAAGTAGGTTGACGGCACAGTTTCAAGAGTTGACACAGTTGTTCTGTGGAAAGTGTGGTCCTGCTGCTCAGAGTGGTGTCTGATTTTAACCTTAAACAGACCACCTCTACTGCTTCATCAACAGGAATGCACGTAAAGAGTGATGTGACATCAAAAGAGACCATTGTTTCATCAGTCTCCATGATGACATCCCTCACCTTATCCACAAAGTCCATGGTGTTCTGTATGTGGTGTTCTGAGCTGCCAACTAAAGGGATGAGTACAGATGCCAGATATTTGGAAACATTGTAAGTGACCGAGTTAATCATGCTAACAATTGGTCTTAAAGGTACACCTTGTTTGTGGATTTTGGGTAAACCATACAGACTTGGCGTGGCCTCCCCTGGGTACAGTCTGTGGTACAGAATATTGTCAATAGCCTTGTCCTGCTTCAAAATTTTCAGGCAATCTATCAACTTCTTCTTGTAACCACTTCCTGGATCTCTTTTCAGCGGTTCATAAGTGGTTAAGTCACTAAGGAGTGACATAACTTTCTCATGATAGTCTTTCTGGTTCAAAATCACTGTGCACCTTCCTTTGTCTGCTGGGAGAATTATGATGTTTTTGTCTTTGCTAAGAGTGGTGAGTGCATCCCTCTCTTCTCTACTGATGTTGGAAGGTGGTGGTTTGGCATTACTGAGACAGGCTGAAACTTTGACTCTGAGTTGTTCGGCTTCAAAATCTTTAATTTTGTTGTTACGGATGGCTGACTCAGTGGCTGTGATCATCTCTACCAACGATCTACTAACGATCCATCGTCAGGCTGATGGTCCTCCTTGATCATGTGAGCAGCTGGTTTCGGCTGTCATCAGCCAACTGGTTGATCCACTGTGGGAGGGTGCTATTTATAAGACTGAGCTGAACACAGCTTCTCAGACTGAGGAAGTCTTTCGGACGAAAGACGAAACGTTTCTACAGTTTTTTTTTTTGCTTTGGTTTGTTTTGTTTTTTGAATGTCCAGAGGACCAGACTTAGCTTTTTTGGATCAGTTAAGACTGTGTCCTCAAAGCAAGAAGATTGCAGGTTCATCTTGTCTTTCTGGGTGGAGTTAGCTTGTGCTCTCTGTGCATGCATGGGTTTTCCCCGAGTCTTTTGGTTTCCTCCTACAGTTAAAAACATGCATGGTAGGTTGATTGTTAACTCCAAATTGTCCCTAGCTGTGAGTGAGAGCGTGAATGGTTGTTGTCTTGTTTGTCTCTATGTGGCCCTGTGATGGACTGGAGACCTGTCCAGGGTGTACCCCGCCTCAAGGTGACTGCTAGACATATGCACCAGTGACCCCATGACTCAGAAAGGAAGAAGCAGGTAACAATTATGGAAGGTTGAACAGAAAAAGAGAATAATGATATTTACAGCCTAACCCCCAGTTTTATACAATGTCTTTTGTAGGTGCATAATTTATAATAAAAATATATTTATCATAGGAAGGCTGTGGTTGCCCAGTGGTCAGTGTTGCAGACTGGCTGCAGGTTTAAGCCCAGGTTGTTTCAAGAAGGGCATCTAATTAAATTAAATTCAGTTAAGTTTATCTTGTGCCAAGTCACAACAGAAGTCGCCTCAGGGCACTGAATAGAAACATTCATTATATACAGGTGGTCCACGACTTACGACGACATCGACCTACGAAGTTCCGACTTTACGAAGTTATCATAATTAATAGAAAATATGAAATTATATATTCTTTGTGTGTTTAAATGTTCTTAATTTAATGTGTACAGCACTTTGTTGCAGCAGTGGTTGTTTTAAAGGCTTTATAAATAATAATAATTATTAAAATTATAATTTTTAATCATATTCCGGAAATGCCGCCGTGTCCGTCATTTGACAGTTAGTTCCAGTCTCGGCAGCTGCCAGCTGGCTTTGGAGGACCGAGTGTCTGATCAGAGGTTGCCTCATATGGATAAATTAGCTGGAAAAGCTTGGTGAACTCTGTGGACGTCTCAGGCCCGGAGCAGCAGCCGCCGATCGCTCCCACCACGCCGCCCGACACCACCAGCTCATGGGCTGGGCTAACACGCAGCTAATGGAGGAGCTAACGCGGGTGGAGACACTGAGCCGACAGGCGGTGGAGAGGCCATCTGCCTCCGGTAGCTCACCTCGATGTCCGCTTGGCAGCCTAAGATGTCGGGGGACACCGAGCTAACGCAGAGAAACAGCGAGCGCCGACAGCCTTTTGGATGGACTAACATGCTAACGAGTGCAGCTAATGACGGGTGCTAACATCAGCTAACGCGGCCCAGGAAACAGTGGAATGGAATACCTCCCACTTGAGGAATAAACCTTTAGCAGAACCAGGTTCAGGACAAGTGTCCATCTGCTTCTGGTGAGTAGATAGAAAAAAGGCATTTTTAACCTATTTAACATAATAATGTAAAATGTAACAGATGTTTTTATCTTGATCTGCCTTAGCAGCAATAAATTTTGTGCAATGGTCTCACAAAGTTCCTACTAAATTTTAACTTGTCTTTTTTTTTTTTTTTTTTTTACATTTGCCTCTATAAATTTATAAATAAACATTTCCTACCATTGGAACTAAATCTGACAACCTGAACAACTTTTGCAATTACATTAACATTTTGATGTGACTGATACTACTTCTCGACCAGGCAGCAATCAAACCCCCACACAGTGTATGAAGAGGACCCTTCATGATGCATACGGATCTTGGAACGCACTCAGTGGTGTCTGAAAGGCTGTTAAGTACAGAAATGTAGAATGCTTTCATTAAAGTAAAGGCCATATTGACAAAATTGATTTTGTATTTTGAAGTAGCACAAGTCATGGCACTGCTTCTCTGGTATGTTGCATCCTTGATACTGCTAACGGAAACATATTATGAAGGAGGGGATGTTTGAAGATAAGAAAAATGGACTTGAACAGGTTATAACAGAACCAATATTTATGGCCTAGATGTGTTTTATTGAGTGTGTTACTGTTAATG
>JBBPBX010018730.1:29947-41233 GCA_038048925.1 Garcialebias charrua | reverse complement strand
AAAACAGTTTGACGTTGTGGATGTCAGCAGAACCTGTGACTTGTATGTCTTCTTGGATGTGGAAGTTCTCCGTATGGAGTTTGCATGTTCTCTCTGTGCATCTGGGTTTTCTCCGGGTACTCCGGTTTCCTGCCACAAACCAAAAACATGCACGTTAGGCTGACTGGTAACTTTCATTCAACCTTTATTTAGATAAGTCACATTGAGCCTAGAAGACTCATTTACAAGTGAGATCTGTTAGACAGACAACAAGTCATGAAGCTGGACACATTAGGAACAGGAGGTGAAAAAATTCCTATTAAAATCTTTCTTCATGCCTGAGAAATAAAATTCTAATATTAAAAAACACCTCGCACAGATAAGCACATAGTGACGTAGACATTCTGCAGAGCGGGGAGACACCGAGAACAATGAGCAATGTTCATAGAAGCTCTCAGGGGCACTGTAATGCCAGGTTCACACCAAACGCCTCGAAGCAGCCACTTTACATGCAAAGTCTATGTGGAGGTGCAGCCAGGAGCAGCACATCTTGAGCAGTTCAAGCAGCGCAGCAACGAGGGGCAGCTCTTTCTCACGCACGCGCGCATCCAAAGCAGACGAGGTATCGAGCAGCCAAAGTTCATTCAAATGAACTTTGGCTGCTCGATGCGTCGCAGCAACCTATCGGGAGAGCCTCTGCTATGTGATGACGCAACAACGACGGGACTTTCTGTGGACTTTTTAAACTTACCCCAACGAGCCTCCATGAAGACACCACCAGCCTCCAGTAAGTAACTTGGCATTTTTACATTTGTTGCTGTCAGCTCGAGCTTAGATCACCCCAAACATAACAAAACGTTTTAATCTCAACAAAGACTTTAGGAGTTGCAGTTCGGCTTGTAGAAAACCCACTCAAGTAGTAACGGGGCTGACGTACAGCTGATCTTTATCTGCCCAGTGAACAGAAAACAAAAGAAATCTGACCGGGAAGGGAGCCAGAACTGCTCCAACTGCGCGCGTTCGATGTGAACACACATCTGGTGACAAGCAGCAAACACGGTGCATTGGGAGCATTTTGATGCGTTTGGTGTGAACGTAGCATAAGAGTTCTGATAAAGATGGAATAATCAACAGCTCCTCCGATGAGATCTGTAAACATTCTCGAGGATGTCGGGGAATGGCCAAGGTCAATGCTAATGAGAATCCAAGAGTCCTGAAATGATGACAGAATGTTTATTCAGCTGGTTCACTCTGGTTGACGGTGGAATTCCCCGATGGGCGGGGGTGGGCGTCAGATTACATGTCCTCCAGGCGTATTCAGAAAAGGTGGCCTTCGTCAGCCGGGGGAGCCAGATTCAGATAAACACACAGTTGTTTTGAGTACAGACAGAACATAATGACATCTACCTTGAGTCTGTGTTGGTCCAAAAACTGTTCCAAAATGTCCAAATTACGAGGCCACACCGATGAAATGTGCCTGAGTAAAAATCCCTGAGATCTGATCCATTCTGCCCAAGGCAACTGAGTCTGGGTACACGAGCAAGAGCCAAGCCATCACAAAGGCAAGCAGCGTGATCGGATCTCAATTTGCTGCCGACGACTTCCTTGATTGTAGATAAAACCAGCAACCAGCGGAATCCAAAAAGCAGGAACCATATATCGTAAATCCAATTAAATATAGTATAAAGAACGTGGCGTTCCGTTTCCAAAAAGATACTTATGGATCCGTCCGACTGCAGAACAGAATGAGCTCTGGTCCAGAGAAGATGGCAACATTTCTGGATGGTTGTAACATATGGCTTCTTCTCTGCCTAATAGAGCTTTAATCAGCTTTTGTAGATGGCACAATCAACTGTGTTCACAGAAAATGCTCCTGAGCTCATGCAAGGATGTCCAGAGCAGAATCAGACCGTACGTTTCTAATGCAGCGAGGAACCGGACATTAAAGCTGCTCCTCCAGCCGTTTGTTGGCCCCGCCCAAACTCTTTTGATCTGGTGCTAAAAATCAAAATGACCTTTGAATCCAAAAGGATACAATTTCTTAACTTCAGCGTTTGATAAATTGACTCTGTTCTATTGTGACTAAAATATGAATTTATGGGATTTGTTTTATTACATTTTGCATAAAGAACTCCTTTTTAGAATTTGGGTTATATTGTACTGTATATAGTTTGAAGGTTTTGCACACACACACAAAAAAAAGTTACATTTCCAACAGCATAACATTTAAAAATATGTGTAAATCTTGACACTGCAAAACTCAACTCATTTATCTGCATTGAACCCACAGGTTATCATTGAACCCCAGGTTATCATTGAACCCCAGGTTATCATTGAACCCCAGGTTATCAATGAACCCCAGGTTATCATTGAACCCCAGGTTATCAATGAACCCAGGTTATCATTGAACCCCAGGTTATCATTGAACCCCAGGTTATCATTGAACCCCAGGTTATCAATGAACCCCAGGTTATCATTGAACCCCAGGTTATCATTGAACTCCAGGTTATCATTGAACCCCAGGTTATCAATGAACCCCAGGTTATCATTGAACCCCAGGTTATCATTGAACCCCAGGTTATCATTGAACCCCAGGTTATCATTGAACCCCAGGTTATCATTGAACCCCAGGTTATCATTGAACCCCAGGTTATCATTGAACCCCAGGTTATCATTGAACCCCAGGTTATCATTGAACCCCAGGTTATCAATGAACCCCAGGTTATCATTGAACCCCAGGTTATCATTGAACCCCAGGTTATCATTGAACCCCAGGTTATCATTGAACCCCAGGTTATCATTGAACCCCAGGTTATCATTGAACCCCAGGTTATCATTGAACCCCAGGTTATCATTGAACCCCAGGTTATCAATGAACCCCAGGTTATCATTGAACCCCAGGTTATCATTGAACCCCAGGTTATCATTGAACCCCAGGTTATCATTGAACCCCAGGTTATCATTGAACCCCAGGTTATCATTGAACCCCAGGTTATCATTGAACCCCAGGTTATCATTGAACCCCAGGTTATCATTGAACCCCAGGTTATCATTGAACCCCAGGTTATCATTGAACCCCAGGTTATCATTGAACCCCAGGTTATCAATGAACCCCAGGTTATCATTGAACCCCAGGTTATCATTGAACCCCAGGTTATCATTGAACCCCAGGTTATCAATGAACCCCAGGTTATCATTGAACCCCAGGTTATCATTGAACCCCAGGTTATCATTGAACCCCAGGTTATCAATGAACCCCAGGTTATCATTGAACCCCAGGTTATCATTGAACCCCAGGTTATCATTGAACCCCAGGTTATCAATGAACCCCAGGTTATCATTGAACCCCAGGTTATCATTGAACCCCAGGTTATCATTGAACCCCAGGTTATCATTGAACCCCAGGTTATCATTGAACCCCAGGTTATCATTGAACCCCAGGTTATCATTGAACCCCAGGTTATCAATGAACCCCAGGTTATCAATGAACCCCAGGTTATCATTGAACCCCAGGTTATCATTGAACCCCAGGTTATCATTGAACCCCAGGTTATCAATGAACCCCAGGTTATCATTGAACCCCAGGTTATCATTGAACCCCAGGTTATCATTGAACCCCAGGTTATCATTGAACCCCAGGTTATCAATGAACCCCAGGTTATCATTGAACCCCAGGTTATCAATGAACCCCAGGTTATCATTGAACCCCAGGTTATCATTGAACCCCAGGTTATCATTGAACCCCAGGTTATCAATGAACCCCAGGTTATCATTGAACCCCAGGTTATCAATGAACCCCAGGTTATCATTGAACCCCAGGTTATCATTGAACCCCAGGTTATCAATGAACCCCAGGTTATCATTGAACCCCAGGTTATCAATGAACCCCAGGTTATCATCAGGTTATCAATGAACCCCAGGTTATCATTGAACCCCAGGTTATCATTGAACCCCAGGTTATCATTGAACCCCAGGTTATCATTGAACCCCAGGTTATCATTGAACCCCAGGTTATCATTGAACCCCAGGTTATCATTGAACTCCAGGTTATCAATGAACCCCAGGTTATCATTGAACCCCAGGTTATCAATGAACCCCAGGTTATCAATGAACTCCAGGTTATCATTGAACCCCAGGTTATCATTGAACCCCAGGTTATCATTGAACCCCAGGTTATCATTGAACCCCAGGTTATCATTGAACCCCAGGTTATCATTGAACCCCAGGTTATCATTGAACCCCAGGTTATCATTGAACCCCAGGTTATCAATGAACCCCAGGTTATCAATGAACCCCAGGTTATCAATGAACCCCAGGTTATCAATGAACCCCAGGTTATCATTGAACCCCAGGTTATCAATGAACCCCAGGTTATCAATGAACCCCAGGTTATCATTGAACCCCAGGTTATCATTGAACCCCAGGTTATCAATGAACCCCAGGTTATCATTGAACCCCAGGTTATCATTGAACCCCAGGTTATCATTGAACCCCAGGTTATCAATGAACCCCAGGTTATCAATGAACCCCAGGTTATCATTGAACCCCAGGTTATCAATGAACCCCAGGTTATCATTGAACCCCAGGTTATCAATGAACCCCAGGTTATCATTGAACCCCAGGTTATCATTGAACCCCAGGTTATCATTGAACCCCAGGTTATCAATGAACCCCAGGTTATCAATGAACCCCAGGTTATCATTGAACCCCAGGTTATCATTGAACCCCAGGTTATCATTGAACCCCAGGTTATCAATGAACCCCAGGTTATCAATGAACCCCAGGTTATCAATGAACCCCAGGTTATCATTGAACCCCAGGTTATCAATGAACCCCAGGTTATCAATGAACCCCAGGTTATCATTGAACCCCAGGTTATCATTGAACCCCAGGTTATCATTGAACCCCAGGTTATCATTGAACCCCAGGTTATCATTGAACCCCAGGTTATCAATGAACCCCAGGTTATCATTGAACCCCAGGTTATCAATGAACCCCAGGTTATCATTGAACCCCAGGTTATCATGAACCCAGGTTATCATGAACCCCAGGTTATCAATGAACCCCAGGTTATCATTGAACCCCAGGTTATCAATGAACCCCAGGTTATCATTGAACCCCAGGTTATCATTGAACCCCAGGTTATCATTGAACCCCAGGTTATCAATGAACCCCAGGTTATCAATGAACCCCAGGTTATCATTGAACCCCAGGTTATCATTGAACCCCAGGTTATCATTGAACCCCAGGTTATCAATGAACCCCAGGTTATCAATGAACCCCAGGTTATCATTGAACCCCAGGTTATCATTGAACCCCAGGTTATCATTGAACCCCAGGTTATCATTGAACCCCAGGTTATCATTGAACCCCAGGTTATCAATGAACCCCAGGTTATCATTGAACCCCAGGTTATCATTGAACCCCAGGTTATCATTGAACCCCAGGTTATCATTGAACCCCAGGTTATCAATGAACCCCAGGTTATCATTGAACCCCAGGTTATCAATGAACCCCAGGTTATCAATGAACCCCAGGTTATCAATGAACCCCAGGTTATCATTGAACCCCAGGTTATCATTGAACCCCAGGTTATCATTGAACCCCAGGTTATCAATGAACCCCAGGTTATCAATGAACCCCAGGTTATCATTGAACCCCAGGTTATCATTGAACCCCAGGTTATCATTGAACCCCAGGTTATCATTGAACCCCAGGTTATCATTGAACCCCAGGTTATCATTGAACCCCAGGTTATCATTGAACCCCAGGTTATCATTGAACCCCAGGTTATCATTGAACCCCAGGTTATCAATGAACCCCAGGTTATCATTGAACCCCAGGTTATCAATGAACCCCAGGTTATCATTGAACCCCAGGTTATCATTGAACCCCAGGTTATCATTGAACCCCAGGTTATCAATGAACCCCAGGTTATCAATGAACCCCAGGTTATCATTGAACCCCAGGTTATCATTGAACCCCAGGTTATCATTGAACCCCAGGTTATCATTGAACCCCAGGTTATCAATGAACCCCAGGTTATCATTGAACCCCAGGTTATCATTGAACCCCAGGTTATCATTGAACCCCAGGTTATCATTGAACCCCAGGTTATCATTGAACCCCAGGTTATCAATGAACCCCAGGTTATCAATGAACCCCAGGTTATCATTGAACCCCAGGTTATCAATGAACCCCAGGTTATCAATGAACCCCAGGTTATCATTGAACCCCAGGTTATCATTGAACCCCAGGTTATCATTGAACCCCAGGTTATCATTGAACCCCAGGTTATCAATGAACCCCAGGTTATCATTGAACCCCAGGTTATCATTGAACCCCAGGTTATCATTGAACCCCAGGTTATCATTGAACCCCAGGTTATCAATGAACCCCAGGTTATCATTGAACCCCAGGTTATCAATGAACCCCAGGTTATCAATGAACCACAGGTTATCATTGAACCCCAGGTTATCATTGAACCCCAGGTTATCAATGAACCACAGGTTATCATTGAACCCCAGGTTATCAATGAACCCCAGGTTATCATTGAACCCCAGGTTATCATTGAACCCCAGGTTATCAATGAACCCCAGGTTATCATTGAACCCCAGGTTATCAATGAACCCACAGGTTATCAATGAACCACAGGTTATCAATGAACCCCAGGTTATCATTGAACCCCAGGTTATCATTGAACCCCAGGTTATCATTGAACCCCAGGTTATCAATGAACTACAGGTTATCATTGAACCCCAGGTTATCATTGAACCCACAGGTTATCATTGAACCACAGGTTATCATTGAACTCACAGGTTATCAATGAACCCCAGGTTATCATTGAACCCCAGGTTATCAATGAACCACAGGTTATCAATGAACTACAGGTTATCATTGAACCCCAGGTTATCATTGAACCCACAGGTTATCATTGAACCACAGGTTATCATTGAACCCCAGGTTATCAATGAACCCCAGGTTATCAATGAACCCCAGGTTATCATTGAACCCCAGGTTATCATTGAACCCCAGGTTATCAATGAACCCCAGGTTATCAATGAACCACAGGTTATCAATGAACCACAGGTTATCAATGAACCCCAGGTTATCATTGAACCCCAGGTTATCAATGAACCCCAGGTTATCAATGAACCCCAGGTTATCATTGAACCCCAGGTTATCATTGAACCCCAGGTTATCAATGAACCCCAGGTTATCATTGAACCCCAGGTTATCATTGAACCCCAGGTTATCATTGAACCCCAGGTTATCAATGAACCCCAGGTTATCAATGAACCCCAGGTTATCAATGAACCCCAGGTTATCAATGAACCCCAGGTTATCATTGAACCCCAGGTTATCAATGAACCCCAGGTTATCATTGAACCCCAGGTTATCATTGAACCCCAGGTTATCATTGAACCCCAGGTTATCAATGAACCCCAGGTTATCAATGAACCCCAGGTTATCATTGAACCCCAGGTTATCATTGAACCCCAGGTTATCATTGAACCCCAGGTTATCAATGAACCCCAGGTTATCAATGAACCCCAGGTTATCAATGAACCCCAGGTTATCATTGAACCCCAGGTTATCAATGAACCCCAGGTTATCAATGAACCCCAGGTTATCATTGAACCCCAGGTTATCATTGAACCCCAGGTTATCATTGAACCCCAGGTTATCATTGAACCCCAGGTTATCATTGAACCCCAGGTTATCAATGAACCCCAGGTTATCATTGAACCCCAGGTTATCATTGAACCCCAGGTTATCATTGAACCCCAGGTTATCAATGAACCCCAGGTTATCAATGAACCCCAGGTTATCAATGAACCCCAGGTTATCATTGAACCCCAGGTTATCAATGAACCCCAGGTTATCATTGAACCCCAGGTTATCATTGAACCCCAGGTTATCATTGAACCCCAGGTTATCAATGAACCCCAGGTTATCATTGAACCCCAGGTTATCATTGAACCCCAGGTTATCATTGAACCCCAGGTTATCATTGAACCCCAGGTTATCAATGAACCCCAGGTTATCATTGAACCCCAGGTTATCATTGAACCCCAGGTTATCATTGAACCCCAGGTTATCATTGAACCCCAGGTTATCATTGAACCCCAGGTTATCAATGAACCCCAGGTTATCAATGAACCCCAGGTTATCATTGAACCCCAGGTTATCAATGAACCCCAGGTTATCAATGAACCCCAGGTTATCATTGAACCCCAGGTTATCATTGAACCCCAGGTTATCATTGAACCCCAGGTTATCATTGAACCCCAGGTTATCAATGAACCCCAGGTTATCAATGAACCCCAGGTTATCATTGAACCCCAGGTTATCATTGAACCCCAGGTTATCATTGAACCCCAGGTTATCATTGAACCCCAGGTTATCATTGAACCCCAGGTTATCAATGAACCCCAGGTTATCATTGAACCCCAGGTTATCATTGAACCCCAGGTTATCATTGAACCCCAGGTTATCAATGAACCCCAGGTTATCAATGAACCCCAGGTTATCATTGAACCCCAGGTTATCATTGAACCCCAGGTTATCAATGAACCCCAGGTTATCAATGAACCCCAGGTTATCATTGAACCCCAGGTTATCAATGAACCCCAGGTTATCAATGAACCCCAGGTTATCAATGAACCCCAGGTTATCATTGAACCCCAGGTTATCAATGAACCCCAGGTTATCATTGAACCCCAGGTTATCATTGAACCCCAGGTTATCATTGAACCCCAGGTTATCAATGAACCCCAGGTTATCAATGAACCCCAGGTTATCATTGAACCCCAGGTTATCAATGAACCCCAGGTTATCATTGAACCCCAGGTTATCAATGAACCCCAGGTTATCATTGAACCCCAGGTTATCATTGAACCCCAGGTTATCATTGAACCCCAGGTTATCAATGAACCCCAGGTTATCAATGAACCCCAGGTTATCATTGAACCCCAGGTTATCATTGAACCCCAGGTTATCATTGAACCCCAGGTTATCAATGAACCCCAGGTTATCATTGAACCCCAGGTTATCATTGAACCCCAGGTTATCATTGAACCCCAGGTTATCATTGAACCCCAGGTTATCAATGAACTACAGGTTATCATTGAACCCCAGGTTATCAATGAACCCCAGGTTATCAATGAACCCCAGGTTATCATTGAACCACAGGTTATTATTGAACCCCAGGTTATCATTGAACCCCAGGTTATCATTGAACCCCAGGTTATCATTGAACCAGGTTATCATTGAACCCCAGGTTATCATTGAACCCCAGGTTATCATTGAACCCCAGGTTATCATTGAACCCCAGGTTATCAATGAACCCCAGGTTATCATTGAACCCCAGGTTATCATTGAACCCCAGGTTATCATTGAACCCCAGGTTATCATTGAACCCCAGGTTATCAATGAACCCCAGGTTATCATTGAACCCCAGGTTATCATTGAACCCCAGGTTATCATTGAACCCCAGGTTATCATTGAACCCCAGGTTATCAATGAACCCCAGGTTATCATTGAACCCCAGGTTATCATTGAACCCCAGGTTATCAATGAACCCCAGGTTATCAATGAACCCAGGTTATCATTGAACCCCAGGTTATCATTGAACCCCAGGTTATCATTGAACCCCAGGTTATCAATGAACCCCAGGTTATCAATGAACCCCAGGTTATCATTGAACCCCAGGTTATCAATGAACCCCAGGTTATCAATGAACCCCAGGTTATCATTGAACCCCAGGTTATCATTGAACCCCAGGTTATCAATGAACCCCAGGTTATCATTGAACCCCAGGTTATCATTGAACCCCAGGTTATCATTGAACCCCAGGTTATCATTGAACCCCAGGTTATCAATGAACCCCAGGTTATCATTGAACCCCAGGTTATCATTGAACCCCAGGTTATCAATGAACCCCAGGTTATCATTGAACCCCAGGTTATCAATGAACCCCAGGTTATCATTGAACCCCAGGTTATCATTGAACCCCAGGTTATCATTGAACCCCAGGTTATCAATGAACCCCAGGTTATCATTGAACCCCAGGTTATCATTGAACCCCAGGTTATCATTGAACCCCAGGTTATCATTGAACCCCAGGTTATCAATGAACCCCAGGTTATCATTGAACCCCAGGTTATCATTGAACCCCAGGTTATCATTGAACCCCAGGTTATCAATGAACCCCAGGTTATCATTGAACCCCAGGTTATCATTGAACCCCAGGTTATCATTGAACCCCAGGTTATCATTGAACCCCAGGTTATCATTGAACCCCAGGTTATCATTGAACCCCAGGTTATCATTGAACCCCAGGTTATCATTGAACCCCAGGTTATCATTGAACCCCAGGTTATCATTGAACCCCAGGTTATCATTGAACCCCAGGTTATCAATGAACCCCAGGTTATCATTGAACCCCAGGTTATCATTGAACCCCAGGTTATCATTGAACCCCAGGTTATCATTGAACCCCAGGTTATCATTGAACCCCAGGTTATCATTGAACCCCAGGTTATCATTGAACCCCAGGTTATCATTGAACCCCAGGTTATCAATGAACCCCAGGTTATCATTGAACCCCAGGTTATCATTGAACCCCAGGTTATCATTGAACCCCAGGTTATCATGAACCCCAGGTTATCAATGAACCCCAGGTTATCATTGAACCCCAGGTTATCATTGAACCCCAGGTTATCATTGAACCCCAGGTTATCAATGAACCCCAGGTTATCAATGAACCCCAGGTTATCAATGAACCCCAGGTTATCAATGAACCCCAGGTTATCATTGAACCCCAGGTTATCATTGAACCCCAGGTTATCAATGAACCCCAGGTTATCATTGAACCCCAGGTTATCATTGAACCCCAGGTTATCATTGAACCCCAGGTTATCAATGAACCCCAGGTTATCAATGAACCCCAGGTTATCATTGAACCCCAGGTTATCATTGAACCCCAGGTTATCATTGAACCCCAGGTTATCATTGAACCCCAGGTTATCATTGAACCCCAGGTTATCAATGAACCCCAGGTTATCAATGAACCCCAGGTTATCATTGAACCCCAGGTTATCATTGAACCCCAGGTTATCATTGAACCCCAGGTTATCAATGAACCCCAGGTTATCATTGAACCCCAGGTTATCATTGAACCCCAGGTTATCATTGAACCCCAGGTTATCATTGAACCCCAGGTTATCAATGAACCCCAGGTTATCATTGAACCCCAGGTTATCATTGAACCCCAGGTTATCATTGAACCCCAGGTTATCATTG
>JBBPBX010018730.1:0-13089 GCA_038048925.1 Garcialebias charrua | reverse complement strand
CACAAAACTGGTAAGATGGCAGGATCAGAGAGTCAAGATCGACATCTGATTAAAAATAAAATGGGGTTAGGAAATGATCTCACATACTGAACACACGAGAATGAACAAATGTAAACAAACGAGAGGATTCTGAAATCTTTTGGTAAAATTAAACAAAGTGAGAGTTTACTGTAACAAGATATTGCACAGTCCCATAAAAACATCTTAAAGATTCACAGTTTGATTGGTTAAGGCAGGAGTTTGTCCTGATTCCCTGTACTCATTACGTAGTTTCATTGCCAACTTGTCACATTCAGTAAGCTCAATGTTGTTGATAAAAAATAAAAAAAAAGGAAAAAACAAAACAAACCTGAACAAAAAACAAAAACAAATCTCAATTAAATTTCCTTTTAAAAAAAATAAAAAAAAATAAAAAGGCACTTCAACAAATAAAAAACTGACAGCGTAGTGTGTCTTCCCACTCACATTTTAAACTGCTACAAAATGTATCCCCAAACCATGGAAGCAAAGGATTCCCAATCTTAAAACAGTTATAAGAGGAATTTATTAGGAAGCCTTTTCAAAATAAACCAGTCAGTAAACCTGAAACAGGAAGGAGGACAAAAGACACAGCTTTAACATGCGTCAGAATAACTGTGGCAGGACTGCCAGCATGGCCTCCATCCTTTCCCCCCTCCTTGTCTGATCATGCCTGTGATGACTCAGCTCACAGTGGGGCTTCCAGTCAAATGGGAGCACGGTCTTGGATCCAGCATCAAAGCTGATCTCTGACTGGATGCAGCACAGACACCTGTGGTCTTCACCTGTCCCGTCATTCAGTAAAGACCTGACCACCTGAGAACCAGCTGATGCTCCCGTTACTCCAAGAGGAGGCGCACTTGGTATGGCTCAGTGTTTAAATGTTCTAGAGAATAGAAGTCACTGGATTTTAGACAGTCCACTGGCCAGGAGCAGTCTGAACGGGATGGTGGGCCGGGACACGGTTATAGGCAGTCTGTGGAGCCCTGAGAGGAGACAAAACAACAACAACAACAAAAATCACACAGTTGAACAATAAACTTCCAGAACTTTATTGTTGATTTAAAGGGTGTGTGACATGATTTTGGAACTATGCATAAAGTGGCACAACATATGTATGTTGTCTCATTCAACTATGTTCGTTTTTACAAGCAAAATGATAAATCTATGAAAATTTGATTTAAAAGTGATTTTAAAATTGGCGCCGTGTTTCGTCAAGGGACAGGGTACTTACGCATGCGGCGTCGTGACGTAGGGACCAACACGGTTGTCTGCCGCTGCTATTAGCATGCAGTGAAATTGTCTTCAAGATCGCCTATTTTCTTTTGTATAACTTAAAAATGCCAGTACGTTCTATTTCGTGTAAGCATTCGCCCTTTAAAAGCTTCGCTTTGTTGGGTTTTATCCCTCGCGCTTCGTGCCAACATTGAAGACTTGTAGTCCACGCCCACCTGCTGTGGGCCCGCCCTGTGGTCCATTATAAATTGCCCATGGACCATCATTCTGTTCCCATTTTTTCTTCACGCTCGTACGACACGAAGACTAAAAGAATGTCCCATTTTAGGACCACCTTCAAGCCTTGCCCCACGTGCGGGGCAGGGTACATTTTATCATCCGACCCGCATCCACTATGCGAGGCTTGCCTGGGAGCTGTCCACGCTCGGCAAGCTATGATACCAGAGCCCTCCTGCCGCGCATGTGGCTTTTTATCTGAGGAGGAGAGGGCATGCCGGTTCAACCTCTTCAGCCTGGCGGTTGTCGAGTGTCAGCCGAGGGGAGACGTGAGTGTGGAGGATTTCATGGAGGAGCTGAACTCTATCACGTCTCCCTCGGAGGCAGCTAGCTGTGACGCGGGAACAGCGTCACCGCTGTTCCCGCGTCACCATTATTCTCCGGCGCTGAGAATGCTAGCGGCGGAGCTCCCACCTGTCCACGTGAAGGTGTGGAGCTCCCCCACCCTCCCACCGAAAGAGCGGAACCTGTCGGCCACCGCGGTCCAGCCTGCTTCGGAGGTAGGGACCCGGTGCAGCCCCCACGCTCCACCACCGGCTCCACACACAGCAGAGCATCCTCGCCGGAGACCACAGCGAGCGCACACCTCCATCCTCAGCGCGCTCCCTGAAATCATAAAGATGGCAGCAGAAGTCTGCAATCTGGAGGTGCCTGTGACGGCCGCCCAGGCATCTTCACCCCTGCTGGCAGGAAGGTTCGCCACGCAGGGCAGTGGGCACCAGGAGACGATCTGGCCGTGCGTCGCTGACGTCTCAGCTCCAGAGCGCGGCCAGCGAGCCGCTAAAACTTATTTCAAAAGTTCTGGGCGTCACGGACCAGTCCTTCCCCACCGTGCCCCTCTAGAGCCCGCAGTGTTTGGCGTAAAGGCGGCGAAGTGTGTGGACACCCGGATCACCCCTCCGGCAGCCAACGACCAGCTCACGTGCAAACTGACAGACAAGATCCATCAGTGCTCGTCACAGGTGGGAGCTGCCTCAAATAATGTCGCCTTGATGGCCATGTATATCTCCCGCCAGACCGAAGATGACAACCTCGGGAAGGCGGCAGACATAATAAAAAATGTATGCGCGGCGCTGCGTGCTCAGCACGCATCTCAATTGGGCCACTCTCATCCAGTGTCAGCTCTGTCTCGAGCTCTCCCCAGCCATCCCAGATGAAGTGAAGCGGCACAGCCGCTTGAAGGGTCTGTGTCTGCTGACGGGTTGTTGGACCACATTTTAAAAATGTTTTAATCTACTGCAGTCCTCATCAGAGGCGAGCAGGTCCAGAAACACGTGACCCCCAGCGACCAGAACCCCGCTCGGCTCGTGGGCCTGTCCGGTACCGGGACCAAGCCAGCAGCAAAGGCGGGCACCGCCTGCAGCCACGTTCGCCGTGCCAGCACCACCAGCATCTGCCGGGGGCCAACCGCCTCACTTCCAGAGGTCTGGACCCCCGTGCCAGAGGCAGGCAGCCCATCATGGTCTGGCCAGACCCAGGACATGAGAAAGAGATATTTATATATTTTAGCTCTGTAGACGACTACGATCGGGTTCCAGCACTTCACCCTCGGAACTTTGCTCATCTGAAATGTCAAGATTTCCCCTCGCACCCCCTCGTTCACTGAACGGTAAGAGTCAAATAAATACGGCTGCCGACCTAAATTAGAACCAGCCGTTTCTTGTTCATCACTCGAACTAACTTCGGCTTCCCAAACTGAAGACAAATCGCTCAAATCTTCACTTAAATTTCTTAATTCCTCGTTTTCTATATTCTCTGCCATAATTATTTACAAGGTGCGTTCTGGCGATTGCGTCATAAAATGCCTCGGCGTTTGACCCCTCCTTTCTCCACCCGAAAACTGCGACGCACTGAAGAGAACTATTTTATTAAAAAATACTTTTATATATTAATTATTCGAAGCATCTGTGTACAAAAAATCTAAGCTGAGTAGCTCCTCTGTCACTTTATGCATAGTTCCAAAATCATGTCACACACACTTTAAGTGAAGGAAGTTGTTTAACTACTAAAATGTAATTTGTGAAATAATGGAAAAGTGCAGGAGCCGCTTTTGAGGAGAGATGTCGTGTGTGTGTGTGTGTGTGTTTGTAGTTGATAAAGGTTTGAGGGTGTTTTTATAATACAAGGGGTCCAGGGCGGTGTCCCTAAAGGTCCCCAACAGGACCCGACTCTCCTCTTGTCTCTACAATTTCCTGAAAGAATTGTGTTCCTTCTATCTGAGGAAGAGAGACCAGCCCCGTCAGGAAACGGGGCCCAGGTGGGGGGAGACTTAAGGCACAGCTGCCAAAATATAACCAATTTAATCACAGTCCACACACGTTAAAACGTATAAAGACAAAAACATGCTGTTCAGTGAACGCTTCAAAAACTAGAAGTAGACTGACCAAAGGCCCGAATGAGCTCTCTCTGCACCGCCCAGGTGACCGTCTTTATGAGACAGGCTGACGTGAGGCAAGCGAACAGCATGTTGTAAAGGAACACGATGTAGAAGTTCTCGAGCCAGTTGTAGCGACCAAAGTCTCCCAGTAAATCGAAGCTGGTGATTCCTGAGAGAAAGGAAGAGAAGAGAACATGGTGCATTTGTGAACGAGCTGCTCCAGATGACCCCCAGCTGTGGTCACTCATACATTCATGACATTCATCTGCACTCTTGCAGGTGCTCCTGTAACTGCAAGTCAACCAGTTAGTCAGCAGCTCTTCTGTTTTTATGGTACAACAGAGATCCAAATGTATTGTTTACCTGTAAACACCAATAACCATTGTTTTCACAGTGAAATCTTTACAAAAGTAAGAAAATAAAAAAGGTTTGCAACTAAATAATCCTCGCCCGTGTGCTTTCTACCGTAATATCAGATTAAAAGTTGGTGCAGCTGCATCAGAGCCAGTGACTCAGAAAAACTCAACTGATAAAAAAAAGTTTTTTTAATCAAGGTCCTGGTTAGTGATCTCTTTGGACCCCCCTCAAAATAAAGATGATCAATTTAAACTCTGCTTTGCTGAGGCAGCCTAATTTATTTATGGAGCACCACTTTAGCCGTATGGCTGGCATGTAGGTAAGATAACAGGCTGAAAACAGGACCAGCAGCCACCGTTGAACCTTCAAAATAAAATATATCCAAACAGGACATTAATGTTTGAGCTGAACAGGGTCTTCAGTCAAATACAAGTTATATTGTATCAGCTGCATATTTTAAAGTCAAGCTCTTCATGGTTTTTCATGACAAAAAGGACTGAGCAGCTTGTGTAAGTCTAGGTAAAATGGTGAAAGAGGAAACAATGCAGCTGTCAAGAATGTCTTATTTTAAACACTGGCAACTGGTAGTGACGCAACTTTTCTTTCTTTTTTTATTTTTTATGACACTTTTCCAGTTGGAATGAAAGAATATTAATACAAGGGAAAAAAGCTAGGAAATTCTTAGCATCTTTCAGCCATAAGTTTTTTATCTTCTTCTTTTTAATGATTATAAAGTGAAAATTGTGGTCCTGGTAGAGCAGACCTGGGCATTTTGCGGCCCGGGGGCCACATACGGCCCTTTGCCCGCCCCTGTCCGGCCCGCACCCCTGTCCGAGGGGTCCAGTCAAAAATAAAAACGGATTTTGGTGCGCTGCGCTGCAGCTGTCTTTTATTTTGAAAGGGCCTGGCGCATAGTTCATGCATCACATAGACGCACACAGCAAGCATTCCAATCCCTCCCTGATCAAAACAAGATGTCGTCTCACGGTAAAAAAAGAAAAGTTGATTTAGAATGCCGCGTTTTCAACAAGGCATGGACAGCGACATATCTATTCACAGAGGTGAAAGGCAAAGCTGTCTGCTTAGTTTGTGGTGTGTCAGTAGCTGTGCTAAAAGAGTATAATATCCAGCGTCACTACGTGACTAAACACGGGGAGAAATACAAGAACTTGTCTGAAAAAGAGCGCGCAGCCGAATCGTCTGTTTTGCAAGCTAAGCTGCAATCTCAACAAACACTTTTTACAAATCGTTTGACATCCAGAGCTGCTGCAGTCAAGACAAGTTTTGTCATATCGCACAAGATTGCTATTAATTCTCACTTCAAACTAAACCACAATTTGTTCATGTTTATAAATATATAAATATTCTTATTTATTACCAAACAAATCTGATTCAAATATTTTACTCTAAAAAGAAATATAATGAGAAATCAATATTAAATTTGAGTCATTGCTGGTTCGGCCCTCCAACACATTTCAGATTTTTTCATGCGGCCCGCTGAAGAAATTAATTGCCCACCCCTGTGGTAGAGCTAAGTGGTGGCTTGTCCAAATATTCAGGAAAAAAAATGCTGACAAAATTAAAGTGTACGGTAATTGCTTAAAATACACATTCCTGGTACTCAGCCTCAAGTATCTCATAGATGGTAATAATTTTATTTAAAAAAATATGATTGTTCATGTTGTTGCAGAATGGTTTTTTTTCTTTGCTGAACAACAAACAATTTTTGTATTTTTTTGTGGCTATAGAATTTTTCTACACCTAAATTGTCAACAAACTTCAAGAAAATAAAATTATTATGTTTTTTTTTTTTAAAGGCTTTCCTTAAAGTAATGCCTGTCACCTGCCACCTTTCAGGCCGGAGTTTTATCATCTCAATGGAAGTTTTTCTTTTAGACTTTGGGGTCAAATCTTGAAACTATCTCTGCAAGAGTAAAGAATGCAACAGGCCCGCTTTATGAGGAGCAAAAATTACTACAAGCTAGTCTTGTGTTTTTAGCTGTGGCTAATAGGTGGGGCCCATCAGAAACAGATGGGATGAAGGGTGGGTTCAATATTCAAAGATAAATCCAAAATGTAACATTTTGCTTTAAATGCCCAGCCCTAAAAGCTAAACAGCACATGCTAAAACATACTTTAAAATGAAATAGAACTGATACCTGGCAATATACTGTAGTCTAATAATAAGTTAAATGTCCTTTAGTGTGTGTCCTTACCAAGTGTGCGTGAATAGACTGGCAGTGCAGAGCTCAGGATGAGCAGAGAAACACAGTTTGCAATGATCTGAACGGAACACAAATTCAGAGGTAACTATCCCAACACCATCTCTGGTTTTAGCTGCAGCAAGTCCAAATAGACGGAGGAGCATACTTCGACATACCTGTGTGAGGTTGGTGTCTTTTACTCGGGGCAGGAGGCCACAGAACAGAGAGGAGCTATAGAAACCCACCACAGAGGACACCATCAAATAGCTGAAATTCATATTGAGGATAACAAGGAAAATGAAGAGGAACACAGATAATAAACTATGCTTGTAATAAGATTATGAACCACTTTAATTTTAGAACTCTGTTCAACTCCAATAAGGGATGTGAGCAACAGAAACAGTCCAATATTTGTGGAAAACTGTGGAAAACGTCTCCGGCCTGTTCTTCAAAGGATACAGAATAAGGACCACTTGGACTGCAGCACCCAGTGAGCCAAACATGGAGAAAGAGGCCATCCCCAGGTGAGGGTCCTACAACACAAAAGCACCAACGATCAGTGTTCTCCGATGACTAGCTGCTGCTCAGCAGGAAGTGTTTAAAAATGTCACTCCAAACAAAACAAAAAACACCTCCATCCCCCTGGGCATCGCCGTCTCGTCAAGCAGCAACTCCAACACGTTGAAACACACCATCAGTACACACATCACCTGGAAACAAGCAGCAATAGCATTTAAAACACATGTTACTGCATGAAAGAATAAAGCAGAGTTGATGAATGTGGTCATCGTGTACCGTCAGTGCGAGGAGAACAAGCATAGCGAGTGGATAGCCCAGGTTTCGCTGCCATGGAGACGCTTTCCTTCGCATCTCTTTGGGGAAAAAGAAGAAAGAAAAGCAACAACAAATGAGCATGCAGCAACGAGTGAGGGTGTACTGATAATGCTGCAGAAAGAGGTTCTGTCAGTCCGTCTTACCCAGAGCGACACGTTTGCTCTGGACTGTTTCGTACTCTTTCCTCATAGCCTCCATGTTCAGCTTGACCCAACAAGACGTGCTGGCACCTTCAACCAGACAGACGGCACACAAAAAGTCCTTAATGTTTACAGTTGGGTTATAAAAATGACAAAGAGTATAGACGTCACATCCTTACAGTTGAGTTTCCTGTACAGCGAGTCTTCCTCGAATCCAGTGCAGCTCAGTGTATCTTCTACATCCTCCAGCAGCTGAAAAGAACAAGATGGATCAGTGAGGAAATGCAACTCACTTGAATAAACACAGTCTGCTTAAAAAAAAAAACTGGTTTCTTTTAGTGAACATGTACAGTAT
The DNA here is from genome assembly GCA_038048925.1 of Garcialebias charrua. Lineage (NCBI taxonomy): Eukaryota > Metazoa > Chordata > Actinopteri > Cyprinodontiformes > Rivulidae > Garcialebias > Garcialebias charrua. Next base: position 5,292 of record JBBPBX010018730.1, on the reverse strand, counting down.
TTTAAAAAACTATTATTTAAAGGTGCAGTCTGTAGTTTCTGTAGTGCAGTCTGTAAGTTTTCTAAAAATATATTTTTAACATATTTCTTCACTCTGTCACTATCTCCTGACAGACTGATGTTAGACAAAGTAATCTCTGAAAAAAACTATATTCCCCTTGCTTCTCCAGGTGTTACTAAAAGCATTTCTAAATTCCCACAGTGACCCGCCGTTAACCAGCCAATAAAAACAGAGCTTCTCACTTCTCACGCTCCTAACCCACGCCCCCGCCTGTCCCAGCCCCAGCGGCCGCGCACGTTCTCGTTCAAAGGATTGCAAAGCGATGCAAAACTGTTTTGTATGTGACACAAATGTATTAAATTCCCCTTCTTCATCCCTGATCTGGACTTTTCTTTTGTTTTTTTGCCAAAAGTCAAGTGATCGCTTCCTCCTCCGCTGACTCCATGACTGAAATGAGGAAATGAATGAATTTGTCACGAGCGAATTAAACTCAGGTTCAACGTGGCTGCGCGAGGCTCAGCAGATTTCATGGTGTTCTGGTGTGCTGGACCAGCGCTCCATGTTTTTATTTTATTTTTTAGAACGTTTTATTAACATATAAACACAGAACTTCACAGCGGCTGCCACAGGACATGCAGTGGAGGCGGAGATAAGAAGGCAGAGCTGAATTTCAGCAGAGCAAGGGGGAGCAGAGCCATATATGGCTCTGAGGGGGGAGGGACCAGAATGCTTTCCCTGTTGAAAATTTTTCTAAGTGTTGCGTTCTACAAAAACTGCAGAGTGCACCTTTAAAGTGAATAAACTGATCCTGAAGAATCCCATTAAAAGCCAAGCTGTACACACTAGTATTTGGTGCATGTTAGTCCTTTAATTCTGGACATCCTGCCTGTGACTTACCCTCGGTTTGACCAGCAGGCTGCCTGTAACACTGAACATCTGAGACAGCCCAAAGGGGGTGAACACTGAAGAGAGAAGACCCAGGTCAACGTGTCAAGAGTCAGACAGCAACATCCTTTTTAAGTAACTAATGATCATGGTAGGTGTACTAACGCAAAAGCAGCAGCACTCCGAACAGTGAGATGCCAGAGTACAAGTATGGAAGGTAATACTCCCACAGGTCTGCAGGTCAAAGAAAACAATGTAAGCAAGATTAAGAAAACTACTTAATAACTCCATAAGGAATCTATAGATGTGACTCACCGTAGAGGCTCTTTCGTGCGATGTTGTCATGGAGGAGGGCTGATGCCACCCACACAATGCCCAGCACAAGCAACGCTAGCAGCAACAGCAGCACAACTGCTTCATACACTCGGGCCATTACTCCCTACACAAAAACAGGTGATTCAGTGCAGCTGTCCTCTTCTAACTACACCTTTAAATGGCTTTAAATCTGAAAGCTGATGAGACACCGGTACCTTTTTAGATCCTGCAAATCCCTCAGACTCAGTGAAGAAATAGGCAAAGGGCATGAGAAAGACCAGAGACAAATTGGAGAATAGAAAAACTAGGTTCCACAAGCCTGATGAGAAAGACAGACAAAATGATCCTGTTATTTTTGATGAATCAGAATCTCACACACACACACAAAAAAAAAAAGTCCTGACAGTACCACTATTACCCACTGTGAGGCGTTACACTGACAGACTGTGGCACCAAGAACAGCTATAGTTATAACTGAAAACAAGATTGTACAACAATATAATCTATTCTTACATACAGGTACCGTAAATATGGACCAAAAGCCTGATTTCATTCTAGTTTCACAATCAAAATACATCAGCATTTTAAGCTTAAATAGTTTCATTTATAGGTTTTATAAATACATGTAGAGACCGATGCAATCCACGCATTTACCGGTAATGCTTAGTTGGATCTCTGTAAGGCCAAAGCTATTGCATCTATAAAAAATATCTGTTTGTACACAGGCCAGTGAGCTATTGATTTGGAATTCATCACCCACCCATGCCCTGTGTTTTATTCATTTACTTACTTATTTATTTAACAGCATCCCTTTTAGCTAATTAAAGCGGTCAACTAATAAAAAAAGGTACCATGGATAAGAGAGCCGTTGAGCCACTGCATGTAGTAACTCTGTGGGAAGGTGAGCAGCACCTCGTTGGACAGAATAGAGATGGGAAGAAGCAGTACAGCACACACTGCAACAGACAGGGTGAATGTACACAACCACAGCCTAGAAAAGCAAATGCAAAAAAATGAATCAATCTGTATGGTTGTGTTCAGCTGAATAAACCAGCCTCAGTGAAAAGTAAAGAACATGAACGCCAGCGTGATGGGGCAAAGTACAGAATGACGGTGGAGTCGAACGAACACGCTGAGGGCAACGAATCTACTGAAAACTGACCTCTGATCAGTATTCATGTCATGCTGACTAGTATCTGTGAAATCATTCAGGTTGACACCCAACTTATAGTGACAACACCCGGTGCTAGCTGGTTAATTATTAAAGATTTTTACTTACGCAATTTTATTGACGGTGGCATCTTCGTTATCATCTGAAAGAAACAAGAAAAGCGAATAAGACAAAACTCAACCTTTTTTTGTGTTTACAAAAGTTTGTGATCTGAAGTTTTTTGAGGCAGGTTGTCACGACACGGGTTAAAAATGCCTTTGCAGACATGTTTATGCACCATGCACATGCTGAAGAAAGCTGAAGTCTCTGTGAGCGCACCAAGGGGCGTGAGTGAGGGGTGTAGAGACAAACAGAACATTTTGTTCATGCAGGACCAGGACTAGTTCAGTCAAATACATAGAAAAAGATTGGAGATACAAAAAACAGCTCAATATCTTGCAACGTACTAAAACATATGATGCAGCTAAAACCGATAAAAGTGTTGTTTTTGCACAAGTATGTGATACTGTAACATTTTCCTCAGCAGGAGTTCTCACAAAACGCCTCAGGAGGACAAACCAGTTCTTGGTAACTGACAGTCACAAACATGTCGTGCTGAGGACGATTGTCGTTTAGCTGCAGGGCTGAACTCCAGTATGTTCATGCACAGATTTCAATAAAAGTGGGCTTATATACTTGAGGGATTCCAGAAAGCCACAGAATAAAACGGGACACAGCCACAGTGGAGCAGACAGATGATGACCACTCAAACCCACATCTGCTTACAATCGAGGATCAGTTTATTGGATCCAGCTTTAAATCAGCCCAGTCACACAGCAGAGATTAAACTGTTTTAATTTATCTAAAACATCCAAAACATCCAAGTGATGTTTGCTTGTAGGCCAAGGGTTTAATACATTTTAAATACTGTTTCTGTTAAGAAAAATAACGGTTTTATAATCATAGTTTTATGTGTCGGTGCAACATTTTTACTTTTTCAGGAGAATTTAAGAAGTGGGGTTCTGTTCTTTGCTGTAAACTAGGAGTGTCCACACTTTTTCATCATGCAACATGACCAAGTCAAAGTGATCCATCTACCATACTTACGATAAGGTCCGTTTACACGAGAACAACCTCTGGAAACTTTGGTGTTTTTTCAGTTTATTGGGGGTAATAAACAAAAAATGTGTGGGTTTACGCACGCTGTACCGTTAGTTTCCATGTCAGTCGGGTTGCCAGATAAGGAATTATGACCCATAGTACTAAAAAAAGTTGGTAAGCTTAATCATCCAAGTTGATAATAAAAAATTAAAAAACACAATTTAACCTTTTTTTATTGTTATCTACCTGGATGATTGAGCTGGGCGGCCGTGGTGTAGTGGTAATGGCAGTCGTCCCCCGATCGGAAGGTTGGAGGTTTGAATCCCGCGTCCGCCCACCATGTGTCGTTGTGTCCCTGGGCAAGACACTTAACCCCGAGTTGCTCCCAGTAGGTCTGGATGGCGCCTTGCAAGGCAGGCTACCACTACCAGTGTATGAATGTGTGTATGAATGGGTGGATGGCTGGTATTGTAAAGCGCTTTGGGGCTCCTCACAGGGGCTGGAAAGCGCTATATAAATAAGCTCCATTTACCATTTACAACTCTTTTTCTGAACCACTTTGGTCTCAGGCTGTTTCTGTGAGTAGCAAGTTGGCTACCTGGCCTAACATTTCACTGTTGTACATGATGATTGATCGTTTTGGATGGGTGTGTTTTGCAGGTGTTAAAAGTCTACTTTTGAGATTCCAACAGGAGGTTGGCTTGAAACACAACAGTGAAGACTACACCTATGGGACAGAGCTGGTTGGCAGGTCATAGACTGATGAAGTCCTCTGGATGGGGGACAAAACTTTTCTCACTTAAAGAAACTGGTCCAGATGACATGATTTAATCTTTTTTTAATACAATTGCAGTACTGTTGCTTTAAAATTATAGTATTTTGACCTAAACTCATATGTGCTGAGTAAAGATATTCTAAGGTGAGGTGTGAGTTGTATTTTTAAGACATTTCAAATGTATCTGGCAACCCTAATACAGGGTTCAGCTGCACTCATTGTGCATGCAGCGTCTGCATGATCACAGTTACACAAACTAATTAAGACACTAATGTCTCTTTGGACCCTGGATTTTATTTGTTTTGCTCCTACATGATGAAAAATGGTGAGTCATGCCTCCGGCAGAGCTCAGCGTACTGCCTGTACGCCACTCTACGCGCGCATTCTGTGCGCACGCGTTCGCTGGCACAGCTCTGCTTTCGTTCTCGCGTTAAATGCTCGCGTTTTCGCTCCAAATTCTTGTTGTAATTTGAGCAGCTGCGTGCAGAGCATCTACCTACGGGACAAACTGAGGTCGCTGATTGGTCATTTGCTGACACGCCTACTCAATTGATTGACAGGTCGAGTGGGAGACAAAAAAAATGCATGAGCTGGCTCGGCTGCAGCCGCTGCGGTGTTTCTAAACTTTATATGTTAATAAAAAGTTCTAAAAAATAAAAATAAAAACAGGGAGCCTTGGTCCTGCAGCCCACAGCCCACCAGGAAATATTTAGAAAGTCCCGCAGCCAGTTAGGACATGAGTTATTATTCGCTCGTGACAAATTCATTCATTTCAGTCATGGAGCAGAGGAGGAAGCGATTACTTGACTTTTGGCAAAAAAAACAAAATAAAAGTCCAGATCAGCGATGAATAAGGGGAATTTAATTCATTTGTGTAACATACAAAACAGTCCGGCGCCGGGGAAGTTTATTGTGAGACAACGCGCATCGCATCGCGTACGTAAAATTTGAGCTTTGCGCGTTCGTGCCCTGCGGGGCTACGCTTGTGCCTCGGCGTACGTACGGCGTAGTGTGGCGTACTGCCTGTACGCTGAGCTCTGCCAGGGGCTTAACACAAAAAACACTC
>JBBPBX010018729.1:33899-45263 GCA_038048925.1 Garcialebias charrua | reverse complement strand
ATATATGTATATATATATATATATATATATATATATATATATATATATATATATATATATATATATATATATATATATATATATATATATATATATATATATATATATATATATATATATATATATATATATATATATATATATATATATATATATATATATATACAGGTATTCCCCGATTTACGAGCGAGATCCGTCACAAGGGGGCGCTCGTAAACCGGAAATCTCGTAATTTGGAACGGCCGCCATTGCTCTCGTAAACCCGGAAGTCCGCTCGTAAATTTCGCCAGCGCACCTAAAAACACTCTATTTTCATCTATAAACTACTTTTGAGTGCATAAAAATGATCGGAAACGTGTGTTTATATGCTTAACTTGCTAACTGTAGTGAAAAAACACATGAAAACTCAGTATTTTTTTCGTTTTTTCCAAAAATTCGCAACCCGGAAGTCCGCTCGTAAATTTCGCCAGCGCACCTAAAAACACTCTATTTTCATCTAAAAACTACTTTTGAGTGCATAAAAATGATCGGAAACGTGTGTTTATATGCTTAACTTGCTAACTGTAGTGGAAAAACACATGAAAACTCAGTATTTTTTTCGTTTTTTCCAAGAATTCGCAACCCGGAAGTCCGCTCGTAAATTTCGCCAGCGCACCTAAAAACACTCTATTTTCATCTAAAAACTACTTTTGAGTGCATACAAATGATCGGAAACGTGTGTTTATATGCTTAACTTGCTAACTGAAGTGAAAAAACACATGAAAACTCGGTATTTTTTTCGTTTTTTCCAAAAATGTGCAGCTCGTAAGTCTGGGACCTCGCAGATCAGAGCGCTCGTAATTCGGGGACTACCTGTATATATATATATATATATATATATATATATATATATATATATATATATATATATATATATATATATATATATGTATATATAAAAAACTGTATACAAGGATCTAAGATACACACTAAGCAATAATAATATACTGTCAATGATCATTAAGTGCTATGTGTTGTCAAAACTGTTGCTAGTCAACTTCACTCTCACCTGTCCAACAACAACATTTATGAAGAGTTTCAATCTGGATTTCGCCCCGACCGTAGCACCGAAACAGCTCTAGTAAAAATTACTAACGACCTTCTTCTTGCTGCTGACTCTGGTCTTCTGTCCATCCTCATTCTTCTTGATCTAAGCTCTGCCTTCGACACCATCTGTCATTCTATCCTCCTCAACAGACTAACCTCCATTGGCATCTCAGGTACCCCGTTAGACTGGTTCAACTCCTATCTCTCTGACCGCACTCAATTCATTCAGCTTAAATCCTTCCGTTCCCAGTCTTCCCCTGTCTCCACGGGTGTCCCCCAAGGCTCTGTCCTCGGACCCCTCCTCTTCATCATTTACCTCCTTCCTCTAGGTCACATCTTCCGCAAATACGGCGTCCATTTCCACTGTTATGCTGATGACACACAGCTCTACTTGTCATCAAAACCTAACTCCACCCACCCACCCTCCATCCTCACCGACTGTCTCAATGAGCTAAATCACTGGTTTTCTAACAATTTCCTTCAACTAAACAGCAACAAAACAGAAATAATTCTCGTCGGTACCAAAAACTCTATCTCAAAATCGGAACATCTTCTCGTCCCCCTTAACAACTCTCTGCTATCCCTCTCCCCTCAGGTCAAGAGTCTCTGTGTCATCCTCGACACCACTCTCTCCACTTCACACATCAACAATATTACTCGGTCTGCCTATTTCCACCTCCGTAATATTAACCGTCTCCGTCCTTCTCTCACACCCCGCTCCACAGCCATCCTGGTGCACAGTCTTGTGACTTCCCGTATTGACTACTGCAACTCCCTTCTCTATGGCCTCCCCAACAAATCTCTCCACAAGTTACAGATGGTCCAGAACTCAGCTGCCCGTGTCATCACTCAAACCTCCTACTATAACCACATCACTCCTGTCCTGCAGCAGCTCCACTGGCTCCCGGTTAAATCACGCATCATCTTCAAAATTCTACTCCTCACGTTCAAAGCTATCCACAACCTTGCCCCTCCTTATCTATCTGACCTCCTACAAATCTCCATCCCATCACGCTCTCTCAGATCCTCCTCTTTGCTACATCTCCATGTACCCTCTGCCCGCCTCTCCACCATGGGGAGCAGGGCCTTCACCTGCTCTGCCCCTCACCTCTGGAACGCTCTACCGCCAGACCTTCGAAACCTCCCTTTCTCTGTTCAAGACTGCCCTGAAAACACATCTCTTTAGACTCTCTTATCATTAACTTTACTAAATGTATTTTTATCATTTTGCATTTTATATATGCAAAATGATCCTTACATATCCTTATGTAAAGGATTTTAGGGGGGGGGGGTCAGTATTAAGCTGACCTCTTTATCCTTAATTAATTACTTATTCAGATTGAATAGCAATTTCACGGATTCTTTTCTTTTTCAGTTTACCCAATATTTCTGTGATCTTTATGATGGATAAATAAATAAAGCCATTAAGTGACAGGGACGTTGATTTTAGTTTGGTATGCCAGGAGACACTACCATTTATTTAAAATAAATCAACTAAAATTAACACCATTACACTTAATTGATAGATTTTCACTTTCTTGCAATTTAACACGTCAGCACATTTAAATTGCAACACAACAGACATAAATACAGTTGTCAATATACTTAGTCTGTGGCTCTTTAGCTTAAACATAGTTACCAGATTGAAATAAGGAGAGATTTAAGAGGAATAGGGAGAGGTTAAGAGGAAATTATTTGTCTTGACCATGTTACCAGAAATGACACTTTCCATTCGACTTCTGCTAAATTCCAGGTACGTTTGTAAACAGCTCTTTACCTTTTGACGACTAGTCTGATAAAGAGATAGCACCAACCTTTCAGGCGTACAGAATCGTTGCAGGTCCAGCACGTCCGAACCGGTTCTCGTTTACGTTTCAACGTCTCCTGGGATCCGCGTCGATCATCAGAAAAGGGTGTCTGCTCCTGGTTGGCTTCAAGATAACTTATTCCAGAAAGGAATTTAATTCAAAGTTCTGAGCTTGTATGCTCGGTTCAAAGTGGACTGATAACAAGCATGTTATCAGCCTTTACTGAAGACGAAGGTCCTTAGCTCTTGACCAAACGTCCCACAGCTTGAAGAGAAAGTTCACATCTCTCCTTCCTCACAGGAACTATCAGTTTCAGGAAAACTTAGAACCCTTAGTAGAAGATCTGAGAATGAGAGGACTTGTCCCTTTCCGATTGGTCCAACAGAACCAGTCGAGCAGTTCACTTGTTGTTATCATTATTCAAGGTGAAATTCAGAGCAGAGAGAAATTGTTTAGAAAAAGTGTCTCAGTGAGGAGACTTTCAGACGCTAGTGAGAGTTTTAGCTGAAACTCAACAAAAACAACTTCTGAGTTAGTCAGTTCGACATATTATCTGAACTTTGACACCTTTTCATTTGCAGAAATGACACAGCATATACATATGTGATCATAAGACATATTGTAAATTACAACACTGTTCATGAATAAACACAGATGTATCAGAGCGGACACGGTCATGCCCACTACAATCTTTATGTATTTTATATTTCAATTTGTCACTGATAATGTTTGAACTGTATTGGTTTGTTAAAGGTATTGTGACATGATGTTGGAAATTTGCATATTTGTCACAACATATATATCTTATATCATTCAGCTCTGTTCATTTTTGTAAAATAAATTTTATAAATATATTAAAATTTCATTCCAAGTTATGGTAGTTTTTTCTCTGGGACACACCCCTAAAATCTGCGCACTTCCGCAAAACGTCATGTGACGTACCCGTTGGTAGCCACTGCTCAACGCGCATGTAAATAATAATGGCGGAGCATGTCGAACAAACACAACCTATTGTTAGTACATGAATGTATTAAAGCAATCGAAGGGTTATTATTCATCCCATACAGTTATTGGACACTCGGTCAATTGAAAAGTGATTTAGACACGGTTTATTTCATACACAGTACAGGTAGCTAAGTGAGGATAGCTTTGTGATGTGGCTTCTTTGTTCTTGGGCTAAGCTAACAGAGTCCCGATTGCATCTGAGATCTATCATTTTAAGACAGTAAATCATCCAAAACTCTCATTAATAAACCCTCCCTGAATAAAAAAACTTACTGATGTTACTTGATCGCCCAGACATAATTTAAAAATGCATAAATAGCAACGTGTGTTTGCTCCTGTATCTCGGCTAGTGTGTTAGCAGCGAACAAACACAACCTATTAGTACATGAATGTATTAAAGCAATCGAATGGTTATTATTCATCCTATACAGTTATTGGACACTCGATCAATTGAAAAGTGATTTAGACACGGTTTATTTCATACACAGTAGCTAAGTGAGGATAGCTTCGTGATGTGGCTTCTTTGTTCTTGGGCTAAGCTAACAGAGTCCCGATCGCGTCTGAGAGATATCATTTTAAGACAGTAAATCATCCAAAACTCTCATTAATAAACCCTCCCTGAATAAAAAAAAATTACAGATGTTACTTGATCGGCAGTAAGATGGTCGCTGCAGACATACGACTCTTTGGTAGGACACCATTAGGTCCCTCTTCTCTGTACTTGTCCATTATAGGTGAAGTTTCTCATCTTTTGGGAATTTGTGAAGGCTCACTTGTTCACTGCTGATATTAGAACACCCAAATGCGCTACAACGTGATGGCATTTTTCAAGTTACACAAAAAAAAGAGGCGATCTTTCAGAAAAAGAATCTGTATGGCAAGCAGTTAGCACACCAGACAAACGGGCAAGGCTCTGCCTTATGCCCAGTGCCCACATGTACGTCACGATGACTTTTTGTGGAAGTGCGCTGATTTTTAGGGGCGAGTCCCAGAGAAAAAACTACCATAACTTGGAATGACATTTTAATATATTTATAATTTATTTTGCAAAAACGAACAGAGCTGAATGATACAAGATATATATGTTGTGACAAATATGCAAATTTCCAACATCATGTCACAATCCCGTTAAGTGTCCTTGGGTGTCCTGAAAGGCGCTTTTAAATAAAATGATTATTATTATTATTATTATCATTAATGGCAAAATGAATTCTCTGCATTTACCGTCACACCTGAGACGCACCAAGGTGGAGCAGTGGGCAGCTATGTAAGTGCACAGGGAGCAATTAGGGATTATGTGTCTTGCTCAAGGACACCACGGAATGTGGACATGGCAGGGAGTCGAACTGCAACTTTTTGGTCCCATGTCGTCTGCCCATCTCTGTCCCATCTCGAGTAGACTTGTATCCTGAGTTAAACCTTGGGTAAGTCCCTCCATACCACTAAAATAATTCTTACCCTAGTGATGAGTTTCTTTGTGTTTTCCTTACTCATTTATGAGCTTTCCTGTTTAGAGTAAAACCAGGGGGAATGGTTTGTGAAACCCAACGGTTGCAGCAGATGTGCACACGTGTGACTGTCCGTGAGCAGTTTGTGCTATAAGCTATGTTCTGCACAGGTGGGATGAGATCAAATCATGTAGAGTGGATGGCTCAGGGTTGAAGCGCTGCATTACAGATGTGATTACAGATATGCCAAGATGGCCGCGCTCAGACCAGTAGCAGCTTCATGGGCTCCCAGAACATTCCCAGTTTTTAGTAGTTTAAATAGTGTTTTTGTACCTGACTCTGCGCGTTTTTTGCGGGTGAATTATAGCCGAACTGAGCTGTTGAGAATTGGAGCGGATTTACCACAAGGCACAGCTGAAATCAGCAACGAACTCAAATCAGAGCTCGGAAGATTGGATCTGCTTAGATCATCTTTCTGGAAGCAGATGCGCGGAGGAAAGAAAAGAAAGCGATGCTCTCGAGGGAAAAAGCGTGGCTGTCGAGCAGGAATCATGACGAGACTACGAGCAGACGCTAAAACCGGTAAACCCCCGATGCCGGCTTTATTTCTGTCCAACGTGCGTTCGCTCGACAACAAGATGGACCTGCTTCGTCTGAGAGTAACAACGTCGGAGGAGATGAGGAGATGTTCGGTGCTTTGTCTCACGGAAACATGGATCAATGAAGACACTCCTGACTCTGTTTACGAGTTGGATAATAAACTATTTTTCAGAACGGACCGGTGCATCGAGACTACGGGGAAAACGCGAGGTGGAGGCGTCTGCATTTACGTTAACAAAGACTGGTGCACGAACTGTGCCGTTATCAGCAGGATCTGCTCAGCTGCTGTGGAGCTTTTAACAATAAGATGTAGGCCACATTACCTCCCCCGCGACTATTCAGCGATAATAATAAGCAATGTTTACATACCCCCCGATGCTAATGCTAAAGACGCCCAGGAAGAAATTCATGAGTTACTCACCTCGCTGCAGTGTAAATATCCTGAGGGGTTTTTCATTGTTTCCGGGGACTTCAATCACGTGGATTTACGTGTCATCCTTCCAACCTTCAATCAGCACGTTTTCACAGAAACACGAGGAAATAAGACATTAGACCAGGTCTACACGAATGTGAAGGGGGCGTACACGGCGAAGCCACGCCCACCGATCGGGGCTTCCGACCATCGCTCCCTGCTATTGGTCCCTAGACAGCTACCCCCACTCAGACGTGCGATGCCAGAACAAAGAGTGATAACATCGTGGCGCCAAGATAGTTCCCCCATGCTAAGAGACTGCTTTGAAAACACAAACTGGTCTGTCTTCAAAGAGGCAGCTACGAATGGAAATTCAATTGACCTGGAGCTTTATGCTTCCTCTGTCCTGGGTTACATCAGTACATGTGCTGAAAATGTATCCATAAGAAAGTGTGTTAAATTTTACCCCAATCAAAAACCCTGGCTAAATAAGGATGTCCGCACCCTGCTGGCAGCCAGGGACACTGCATTCAAGTCTAAAGATACTGAGGAGTTGAGAAAGTGCAGGAGAGAACTGGATGATGGCATAAAGAAGGCCAAAGCCGCGTATGCACAGAGGATCGAGGGACAGTTCACCTCACATGATCCAAGGAGCATGTGGCAGGGCATCAAATGCTTAACAGACTACAAGGGCAAAAGCAAACAATGCCCCAGGGACCCATCCCTGCCTGATGCCCTCAATAAGTTTTATGCACGTTTTGATGATCCAAACAGACCAACTAGCACCAGACTCACCTCATCACCAGACGAGGAGCACCTCAAAGTGACCGCAGCAGAAGTGAGAGGCAGTCTCAGAAGGATCAACCCTCATAAAGCTACGGGTCCAGACAACATCCCAGGGAAAGTTCTGAAGGAATGTGCGGACCAGCTCTGTGAGGTGCTGGCTGACATCTTCACCACCTCACTTGCACTGGAGTCAGTTCCCACCTGCCTGAAGACCGCCACCATCATCCCAGTCCCAAAAAGCTCCACAGTGACTGGTCTGAATGACTACAGACCGGTGGCCCTCACCCCGATAGTCGCTAAATGTTTTGAGAAACTGGTCATGTCCCACATCAAGACAGCCGTCAACATCAACGAGGACCCTCATCAATATGCATACCGTGAGAACCGATCAACAGAGGACGCCATCTCCTCCGTGGTCCACACTGCTCTCACCCACCTGGATCAGAAGGACTCATACGTGCGTCTGCTCTTTGTGGACTTCACATCTGCCTTCAACACCATGATCCCCCAAACTCTGATAGACAAACTATCCACACTTGGACTAAGCCCCTCTATTTGTAACTGGGTCTTAGACTTCTTAACAGACAGACCACAGTCCGTGAAGATCCACAACTTCTCCTCCTCCACCATCACCCTCAGCACTGGCTCTCCTCAGGGATGTGTGCTGAGCCCTCTTCTGTTCACTCTGCTCACATATGATTGTACAGCCACACATCCAGGCTGTCATATTGTTAAGTTTGCAGATGATACAGCTGTGGTGGGATGCATCACAGATAATGATGAGTCCAGCTACAGACAGGAGGTGGAACACCTGGAGAGCTGGTGCAAAGAGAATAATCTTCACATGAATGTGAAGAAGACAAAGGAGATGATTGTGGACTTCAGAAGGAACAAACACACCCATGCCCCACTGAAAATAGGTGGGTCTGCAGTGGAAGTGGTCTCCAGCTACAAATACTTGGGTGTACACATGAATGATAACCTCAGCTGGAGCAACAACACCACCAGCCTGATCAAGAAAGGTCATCAGAGACTCTACTTCCTCAGACGGCTGAGACGAGCTGGTCTGAGCAGCCCAGTCCTCACCTCGTTCTACAGGTGTGCAGTGGAGAGCGTCCTGTGCTCCAGCATCAACGTGTGGCATGGAGGCTGCACAGTTGCAGAGAGAAAAGCTCTACAGAGAGTGGTGAAGGCTGCACAGAAGTCTGTGGGAGTCAGTCTCCCCACCATCACAGACATTTACACCTCCAGATGCAGAAAAAGAGCCACCTGCATCATGAAAGACCTCACTCACCCAGCACACTCACTCTTTGCACCACTCCCCTCGGGACGGAGGTTGAGGAGCATCAAATGTAGAACCACTAGACTGAGAAACAGCTTCTACCCTGAGGCTGTCAGACTCATGAATAAATAAATAATAAGAATAAACACTGCAAAATGTCACATCATACTGATACTGATCTGTTTCTTGTTGCTGCGTTCATCTGTGACCATCTGCTCATGTTCGTGCTGCTGTTTATAATGATGTTTTTCTACTACATTAGGGCTTAGTGTATTACTAGCTGATGTGATGTCTCTCTTAGTTAATCCTAGATGTTATTATTGTTTTTCTCTTGCATTTGTTGTTGGATGTAACTGGGACCCTGTGTACATAATCTCGTTTTCAACACATGTACTACATGCGGTGCAAATGACAATAAATTCTCTCTGACTCTGACTCTGACTCTGATTACAGCGAAAATGTTTATTAAAACTGGCAAAAGAGCAGCAAGAGACAAAGACATGTTGTTGAGCACATCATTACCAAATAAATGACCGGACAGTTGCCTGTTGTTTCTGATGAACAACCTTTTTATTTTTGTGTGTACAAACTTATACTTGACCTTAAGTAATGTAGAGCGGCAAGTTAATAATTATTTGTTTAAAGAAGAGTCAGTTACAACATGATGATTCCACCACCAGGTTCCATTCTCTGTCCAGATGACACACCAAGTACCTTCCTACCTGTCTCTCTAATTGCTGTTGCTGTAGTAGCCCAGTCACTTGGAAGCTCTTTCTTACCACCCAGAGTCTTTAACAGCTCGTCTCTGAATTTCTCACAACATTCTTCCTTCTTTAGCTTCCACCATTTGGTCTTCTTCTCTGATTTTACTCTTTTTCTCTTCTTCGCAACAACAGTCATTCTACACACAACCATCCGATGCTGTCTGGCCACGCTCTCCCCTGCTACAACCTTACAGTCTCCAATCTCTCTCAGGTTTCCTCTTCTACACAGAATGTAGTCGACCTGTGTACTCCTTCCTCCACTCTTATAGGTCACTCTATGTTCCTCCCTCTTTTGGAAATAGGTATTGACTATAGCCATTTCCATTCTCTTGGTAAAATCCACCACCATCTGTCCTTCCTGGTTTCTTTCCTTGACACCAAACCTACCCATCACTTCCTCATCCTCTGTTTCCTTCACCAACATGTCCATTCAGGTCTGCTCCAATCACCACTCTTTCCTCCCTGGGAATACTCTCTATCACTTCATCCAGATCTTTCTCCTCCCCATCACATCCAACCTGTGGAGCATAACCACTGACTATGTTTAGCATCAGACCTTCTACTTCTACCTTCAGACACATCACCCTATCTGACACTCTCTTCACCTCTACTACATTCTTTGCCAACTCCTCCTTCAGGACCACCCCTACTCCATTTCTCTTTCTATCCACACCATGGTAAAACAGTTTGAACCCTGCTCCAATGCTGCGAGCCTTGCTGCCCTTCCACTTGGTCTCTTGGACACATAAAACATCTACCTTCCTTCTCTGCATCATGTCAGCCAGCTCTCTACCTTTGTCTGTCATTGTCCCCACATTTTAAGTTTCAACCCTCAGTCCTACATTCTTCACTTTCCTCTTCTCCTCCGTCTCCTGACACGTTTCCCTCCTCGGGGTCTTCCACTAACAGTAGCACAATTTCCACCGTCACCCTGTTTGTCAACAGCACCGGTGGAGGTCGTTGTTAACCCGGGCCTCGACCGATCTGGTATGATTTCATTTTGATGAACTTGTGTTGTAAATGGGGATGTAGTGGCGTTCCATCTTTTTAGAGTTATGTTGGGAAACTGG
The DNA here is from genome assembly GCA_038048925.1 of Garcialebias charrua. Taxonomy (NCBI): domain Eukaryota; kingdom Metazoa; phylum Chordata; class Actinopteri; order Cyprinodontiformes; family Rivulidae; genus Garcialebias; species Garcialebias charrua. Next base: position 35,002 of record JBBPBX010018729.1, on the reverse strand, counting down.
AGGACTCTTTTAATGGGCCTAATTTGAAATGCAATTTCTTTTATGTTTGAGAAACTGTGCTTATCTTTCAACAAAAGTGAATGTTTTGTACCGGTACATGAACTTTGGTATTAACACTCGGTAACTAAAAAGGCGTAAAAGAGAAACATGAGAACAAGCTCTCTCTGCCAGCTCTGATTTTAGCTGACTGATCTCATAACTAGCTTGGACACATGTTGGTGCCTCATCGACTTAGGTTCATTCATGGAGGGAAATCTATACAATAGTGACATCATCTGCTTTGTTGCCCTTTGATCAAGAGCATGTGTGTACTTTTTAAAGTCATATCTAGGAGTTAGAAAGGCCTCTGGACTGTGTGGACTCCAGTGGTTATTACATCCTTTTCTTGTGGTGTGGTAATACATTCTCCCATGAAATGTTCTAGGCATATGCACAAAAAAATTAAATAGGTTGAATCAAAGGGCTAGTGTAAGTTAAAGAGCATTGTGCTTATCTAGTTTTATGCTGTTTTGTAGCCCAAGTGCTTTAAGATAAAACGTTCCTTAAGTATATTAAAAATGAAGAGCTGCTTCTTGCAACAAGGTTAAATATGAGAAGAATGCCACTACAGTAGTTGGAGTTTGATTGTTGTGTTTTCTTTGACTCCGTGGAGCAGGGGGGAGGGAAATTAGGTGCGTGTTTCAGGTGTTGTTGTCTCTGTGGGCCTTTGGATAACCTCAGCAGACTAGAGTTGGGCTCCTATTAATAGCTTGAAAGTGCAAAGACTAGAGCATGGCTCCACATAATTAGCCTTTAGCAGGAATCAAGCTAATTGCAGAAAGGTAATTGGGTACACTTTACAGCCTTTTTGTCTGTTAAAACACACACACACAGTGCTTTCCTACCTTAACGTTTCATGTTGCCTGTCACTTTGACTTCTAGATAAGGTAAAAAGCATTTTAATTATTTTATTCCTTTAGCATTTTAAGGTAGGTAATCCAGCACAAAAAGAATAAAGCTAAACAACTGTTTATACGTTTCTACAAAATTGGATTTTATAGCTGAATAAATAGTGACATTTGTGTGGAATGTGAAAGATAAAAGAATATATATATATATATGTA
>JBBPBX010018729.1:0-20244 GCA_038048925.1 Garcialebias charrua | reverse complement strand
TTTATAGATGCACAACCATATATGCTTGGAAGCTTACCACACCTTGTAGTTATGTTGGTTATCTTGTGGCGTATCGTTCGCGTGCGCGTGTGTGTGTGTGTGTGTGTGTGTGTGTGTGTGTGTGTGTCCAGCCACCCATTAACCACCTACCACACACATACCAAGCCACACCCTCTTCTCTTCTTGCCTTAATTTGGTTAGATCCATTTGATCTTACCCGTACCAGATATCTCCAAGCTGTTTAACACCCTTTACATTTAGAACTAGGGGTGCAGCACGTGGCACAACTGGTAGAGCTGCTGCCTCTCAGCGAGAAGGTTGCCGGTTCAAATCCCGGTCCGGGGCCTTTCTGGGTGGAGTTTGCATGTTCTCCCCGTGCATGCGTGGGTTTCCTCCGGGTACTCCGGTTTCCTCCCACAGACCAAAAAACATGCTTGTTAGGCTGATTGGTGACTCTAAATTGACCCTAGGTGTGAGTGTGAGAGTGGATGGTTGTTTGGTGTGAGTGAGACAGGTCCCTCTTGTAAATGAGTCCCCGTGACTCAACGAGGCTAGCCTGTATAAATAAAGGTTGAATGAAAAAAAAAAAAAAAAAGATTTGTTTTAAAAGAATCTAGATTCTTAGGCCTGGCGAATCAGAATTGATTCTAAAAGCCTCAAAATCGATTTTATTTTTTTTTTACATTAAAACCCAAAAGATAAAGAAAATAAAACCATATCTCATAGTATATGAAAGAATACATAAAATGAAAGGTGGCAGAAAGAAGAAGAAATCTTATTTTATCTGCCCCTTTTTTCAAAAACAAAACAAGTTCAAACAATCAATTCAATCAATAATCTTCTATAAGTAACAGAGCAAAAAGCTAATACTGGTTATTTAAGTTACAGAATTTAATGCATTCCTGTATTATTTGTTCCTATTTTTGGTATAAATATCAAACGATGCAAAAAATTTGATACAATAAGTAACCTAAAATTATTGTTTTAAATAAATGTTCCATTTGTTTACATTGTTGTTTATTCTTTTCAGCTTGTCAGTTACAAAACTGAAACTAAATTTATGACCATTTTAATAGAAAAATCATTTCTGAATCGAAAAATCGATTTTGAATCGAATTGCGACACCAAAAATTGGAATCGAATTGATTCTCCAGACACTGAGAGATTCGCACCCCTATTTAGAGCCATCGACTGTTATTATTTTATGTTTCATGCTTCAAAAAAGCCACTCCGCCAACATCTATAGAAAATGGATTAGTCCCTATCAAAACTGTTTTATTTTTTATTTCTCTCCTCCAATGCATTTTTTCCTCTCTACCTCAGTCCTGCTAACTCACCATCTCTTCACCAACTAATTCATCTCACTGTAATCCAGCCCAGCTCTATCCGCAGGAGGCCATTTAACACGGACTGGGTGCAGCAATGCCCAGCTTTCCTAATGCCTCTCTATGTGGCTAATAAGCAGCCGTCTAATAAATGCTTTACCTGAGAGGAGGATCTAAGCGGATTTGTGAACACAGGGGTTTAACCTGACATGTTGTCTTATTTAAGGCACCTGTCAATTGATTTGATACTGTAAAGCCTTCTGCGTTTCTTATCTTTCAGACACATTTTCACAAATGTTTGCTATAAGCTCTCAGAAGTACAGTGTTTTTGTTTTAGGAGCTTTAGCCTAAATACTTCCAAATAAAAATGTTAGACTTAGTATTACTGGCAAGGGTTATTATTTTATGTTTTTATTTAATTAATGCCACTTGCGGGCAGCACAGTGGTGCAACTGGTAGAGCTGCTGCCTCTCAACGAGAAGGTTGTGGGTTCAAATCCCGGTCCGGGGGCCTTTCTGGGTGGAGTTTGCATGTTCACTCCGTGAATACGTGGGTTTTCTCCGGGTTCTCCGTTTTTTCCCACAGACTAAAAACATGCATGTTAGACTGATTGAACTCTAAATTGTCCCTAGGTGAGAGAGAGTGAATGGTTGTTTGTCTCGTTTGTCTCTTTGTGTCCTTGTGATGGACTGGAGACATGTCCAGGGTGTACCCCGCCCCTCACACTGTGATTGCTGGACATGAGCACCGGCGACCCCCATGACCCAAAATGGAAGAAGCAGGTAAAGGATGATGGATGGGTGGATGGATGGATGGATGGATGGATGGATGGATGGATAATACCACTTGCTAATTGTTTAAGTTTTTAGATGTAGCTGATAATTTTGAAAGCACCTGCATTATTTATTTTGAGCAGATCAAATTCTGAGCCAGTCAGTTTTGGAATTGAGTTTAGTCCTGCACCTTTGTGACCTCTGCTCCTTGTAGCCTCACTGTTCCACCTCCTCCCTCTCATTCACACACATGTACTCTGTCTTACTACGGCTGACTTTCATTCCTCTTCTTTCAAGTGCATACCTCCACCTCTCCAAGTTCTCTTCCACCTGTTCCCTGTTCTCACCACAGATCACAATGTCATCTGCAAACATCATAGTCCATGGGGATTCCTGCCTGACCTCATCTGTTAGTCGGTCCATCACCAGAGCAAACAAGAAGGGGCTCAGAGCCGATCCTTGATGCACTCCCACCTCCACCTTGAAGCTATCTGTCACTCCTACAGCACATCTCACCACTGTCCTGCTGTCTTCATACATGTCCTGCTGTCTTCATACATGTCCTGCTGTCTTCATACATGTCCTGCTGTCCTCATACATGTCCTGCTGTCTTCATACATGTCCTGCTGTCCTCATACATGTCCTGCTGTCTTCATACATGTCCTGCTGTCTTCATACATGTCCTGCTGTCCTCATACATGTCCTGCTGTCCTCATACATGTCCTGCTGTCTTCATACATGTCCTGCTGTCTTCATACATGTCCTGCTGTCCTCATACATGTCCTGCTGTCTTCATACATGTCCTGCTGTCCTCATACATGTCCTGCTGTCTTCATACATGTCCTGCTGTCCTCATACATGTCCTGCTGTCTTCATACATGTCCTGCTGTCCTCATACATGTCCTGCTGTCTTCATACATGTCCTGCTGTCTTCATACATGTCCTGCTGTCCTCATACATGTCCTGCTGTCCTCATACATGTCCTGCTGTCCTCATACATGTCCTGCTGTCCTCATACATGTCCTGCTGTCTTCATACATGTCCTGCTGTCCTCATACATGTCCTGCTGTCCTCATACATGTCCTGCTGTCCTCATACATGTCCTGCTGTCCTCATACATGTCCTGCTGTCCTCATACATGTCCTGCTGTCCTCATACATGTCCTGCTGTCCTCATACATGTCCTGCTGTCTTCATACATGTCCTGCTGTCCTCATACATGTCCTGCTGTCCTCATACATGTCCTGCTGTCCTCATACATGTCCTGCTGTCCTCATACATGTCCTGCTGTCTTCATACATGTCCTGCTGTCCTCATACATGTCCTGCTGTCTTCATACATGTCCTGCTGTCCTCATACATGTCCTGCTGTCTTCATACATGTCCTGCTGTCCTCATACATGTCCTGCTGTCTTCATACATGTCCTGCTGTCTTCATACATGTCCTGCTGTCTTCATACATGTCCTGCTGTCTTCATACATGTCCTGCTGTCCTCATACATGTCCTGCTGTCTTCATACATGTCCTGCTGTCCTCATACATGTCCTGCTGTCTTCATACATGTCCTGCTGTCTTCATACATGTCCTGCTGTCTTCATACATGTCCTGCTGTCTTCATACATGTCCTGCTGTCTTCATACATGTCCTGCTGTCCATACATGTCCTGCTGTCTTCATACATGTCCTGCTGTCCTCATACATGTCCTGCTGTCTTCATACATGTCCTGCTGTCTTCATACATGTCCTGCTGTCTTCATACATGTCTTCATACATGTCCTGCTGTCTTCATACATGTCCTGCTGTCTTCATACATGTCCTGCTGTCTTCATACATGTCCTGCTGTCTTCATACATGTCCTGCTGTCTTCATACATGTCCTGCTGTCTTCATACATGTCCTGCTGTCTTCATACATGTCCTGCTGTCTTCATACATGTCCTGCTGTCTTCATACATGTCCTGCTGTCCTCATACATGTCCTGCTGTCTTCATACATGTCCTGCTGTCTTCATACATGTCCTGCTGTCTTCATACATGTCCTGCTGTCCTCATACATGTCCTGCTGTCTTCATACATGTCCTGCTGTCCTCATACATGTCCTGCTGTCTTCATACATGTCCTGCTGTCTTCATACATGTCCTGCTGTCCTCATACATGTCCTGCTGTCCTCATACATGTCCTGCTGTCCTCATACATGTCCTGCTGTCTTCATACATGTCCTGCTGTCTTCATACATGTCCTGCTGTCCTCATACATGTCCTGCTGTCTTCATACATGTCCTGCTGTCCTCATACATGTCCTGCTGTCTTCATACATGTCCTGCTGTCCTCATACATGTCCTGCTGTCCTCATACATGTCCTGCTGTCCTCATACATGTCCTGCTGTCTTCATACATGTCCTGCTGTCCTCATACATGTCCTGCTGTCTTCATACATGTCCTGTACCAGTGAACATTTCTATATCTCCACTTGTATGTCACCGTGTCTGACCACCTTCACCTTTTTCATCTTCTTTGAAGCTTTCCAGATGTTCTCCTCAGTCAAGGCACGTATTTTCCAGACTGTTGCACAGACCAGTCTGACTTTTGTCAATTCAAGTCATCTTTATTTCTAGAGCACAGTTAAAACAGATAAACTGTTATCTTTAAGCTTCCTCTAGCCGTCCATAACTCACAGATGTGAACATTCAGAAATAAAGTGAGCCGAATGGAACCAAATTAAGCCTGGCACAAATTACTGCTGGGCAGAAGTGGAGTGTTGTGTATTAAATGTGTGTCAGACCTTGTATAACATTTGACCTTGATTTGTGACCTTGACCTTGGAGACACAAATTTAACCAAAACAAATTAAAGATAAGTAAATTATGAAATGCTACAATTACAATAAATTAACAATATAAATTATACATACAGAAACTTAAAAAACCAGGTGTTTCATGACCAGTACCTGGAGGAAGTTTTACCTGTGCACATCTACATGTAAATGGGCACATGCAGACGGGGAAATCGTCCCTCATTACATGTACCTTCCTTACTCTTCAGTCAACGTTTAGGCCTGTTTGAGCTGACGGCTGCCAGGCAGTCAGCTGCTGGCATGCTCAGATGTTCCAGTCTTAATTAACTAAATTTAGTTTATTTATAAAGCACCAAGTCACAACAGAAGTCATGTCAAGGCACTGTACAAAAAGATAAAAACAATGCTACACTTAAAGAAGAATGTAAAGGATAAAGAAACGTTTAAGTTTATGACTTGGCCTCTAAATTATACACATTTCAATCCAATTTTTACTTTATGCTAATTTATTGATGATATTTATGTTAAGTCTACTATTTGCTCTTGAAATCTGTTTTGAACTTCTCTGAACTGTTCCCATATTTTATTTATTTATATATTTTATTTATATTAAGATCCTTTTGTGTGTCCATCAACGATTTTAGTTCTGCAGTGGCGGTACTTAAATGGGGGTTTCTGCAGGGGTCCATACTGGGTCCTCTCCTATTCTCCTTATACATAGATCAGTTCAGTTATCACAGATCAGTTCTGTTGTCAAGACCAGCTTTTTCCAGCTTTGTCTGCTCTCTAAAGTCAAGTCACTCCTCAGCCGTAGTGATCTGGAGAAGGCCATCCATGCCTTTGTGACCTCCAGACTTGACTATTGTAATGCTTTGTATGTTGGTATTAATCAATCCTCCATCTCCCGTTTACAGCTTGTACAGAACTCTGCCGCGCGCTTTTTGACCAACACACGAAAATATGAACACATCACTCCTGTCCTGTCCTCTCTACACTGGCTCCCGGTTCAGTTCAGGATACAGTTCAAGCTGCTGCTGTTTGTTTTCAAAGCTCTGAATGGACTTGCACCTCTCTACATCTCAGAACTTTTGAAAGTCCATCACCCCAGCAGAGCTTTACGATCTGCCAGTCAACACCTGCTGGAGGTGCCTCGCTCAAGGTACAAACAATGGGGAGACCGGTCCTTTTCTGTTGCCGGCCCAAAAGCCTGGAACAGTCTCCCCCTTGAGCTGCGTGCCACCTCTGATCTGACTCTGTTCAAAACCAGACTGAAGACCCACTTGTTCAAAAAAGCTTTCAGTGTGTAACTTTTATTACTTTGGTATTTTAGTATGTAGCATTTTTTATTTCCATTGCCTTCTTTTATTACTGTTGTTTTTTATTCTATTTTCACTGATTTATTGTTCCAGTTTATTCATCTTTTATCCTGTTAAGCACCTTGGTCAATGCAAGGCATTGTAGGAAGGTGCTATACAAATGAAGTTTATTATTATTATTATTATTATACCTACTACAGTACTGCCACTCGGTGCTATTTTCCAGAAACACAACATACCTTTCACTTCTGCGCTGATGACTGTCAAATCTACTTCCCCCTAAGACAAAATGGTACATGCTCTATTCAACCTCTGCTCGACTGCCTGGCTGACATCAGGGACTGGATGGCTTTAAATTTCTTAAGTTTCAATGAAAAGAAGTCTGAAGGCATATTGTTCCTTCCCAACGACACAATCACGAACCACTGCATCGACCTTTCTGCTCTAGCCCTGTCAGAAAAACAAAAAGTCACAAATCTGGGAGTGATAATCAAAGTCAAAGTAAACTTTATTGTCAGAACTGCAATATGTACAGGACATACACAGGACCGAAATTGCGTTTCTCTCAGTCCCTCGGTGCAACAGTAACCATCTAAACACTAAACACTAAAACATTTAATAAACATAAGCATAAAATAGTAAAAGTGTAACACTGTCCTGAGTTTTTTCATAATAGTATAAAAGTATGAAAATTTACACCAACACTGAAACACCAAACACCCAATGAACATAAGCATAAAATGAAATAATAAAAGTGTAATACTGTCCTGAGTTTTTGCATAGTAGTATAAAAAGTATAAAAAGTATATCTATAAAATAAACTGAAGGTTCTAGCATTGACATTTGCAAAGAGTGGCACAGCAGCATATAAGTTAATGTACACAGTATATGTATGAGGTAGTTGATGTTGGTATAGAGGCAAAGTGGCATATGCAGTGAGGCACATAAGGCACATTTGGCATCCTTAGATAAGGCTAGTCAGAGAATACTGTATATGTATCAGCAGTAGTGTAGATAAAAGTAGTGTAAATGTAAACAGTAGTAATAAATGTAAAGCAGTAGTAATAAATGTAAACCGTATTAATAAATGTAAACAGTGAATGTAAACAGTAGTATGACTATAGGCAGTAATGTAATACAAACATTAGTGCAAATATGAGAAGTAGTGCAAACTGAATGAGCACATGACCGAGAGTTTAGTGAATAACCCGTTTGATGACACAGAGTCCAGTGTTAAAAACTTTGTGTTGAGTGGTAATGTGTGAGAAAGTTTTTTGTGTTAAGGCAGTTCAAATGGGAGAGGAGGCAGAGCAGGCAGAGTGTTTAGCATTCTGACTGCCTGATGAACAGAGCTGTCTCTCAGTCTACTGGTACGAGCCTGGAGACTCCTCAGTCTCCTCCCTGATGGCAGCAGTCTAAAGCGGCTGTGTAGTGGGTGTGTGGGATCACCTGCCATGCAGAGGGCTTTCCGAGTGAGGCGTTTGCTGTGTAAGTCCTGCAGTGAGGGCAAGGAGGTGCCGACGATCTTCTCAGCTGCTCTCACGATGCGCTGGAGGCTCTTGCGGCATGATGCAGTACATGCACCAAACCACACCGTGATGCAGCTGGTCAGGACACTTTCTATGGCACCTCTGTAGAAGGTGCACATGATGGGGGTTGAAGCTCCAGCCCTTTTCAGCTTGCGGAGAAAGTAGAGACGCTGGTGAGCCTTCTTGGCCAGTGCTGCAGTGTTCCTGCTCCAGGACAGGTCCTTCGAGACGTGCACTCCCAGGAACTTGGTGCTGTCCACTCTCTCCACTGCGGTGCTGTTGATGGTCAGAGGGGCATGTTGTGCATCCCTCTTCCTGAAGTCCACGACAATCTCCTTTGTCTTCTCCACGTTGAGAGTGAGATTGTTGTGTCCGCACCACAAGGCCAAGCGGCTCACCTCGTTCCTGTAGTCCGTCTCATCGTTGTTGCTGATGAGACCTACCACTGTTGTGTCGTCCGCAAACTTGATGAAGTGGTTGGAGCTGTACGATGGTGTGCAGTCGTGTGTTAGCAGGGTGAATAGAAGGGGGCTCAGCACACATCCTTGTGGGGCCCCTGTGTTCAATGTGATGGTGCTAGATGTGTTACTCCCGATCCGTACTGTCTGTGGTCTCCCGGTCAGGAAGTCTAGCAGCCAGTTACACATTGAGGTGTTCAGCCCCAGACTGTCCAGTTTATGGATGAGCTGTTGGGGGATGATGGTGTTGAATGCCGAGCTGAAGTCGATGAACAGCATTCTAACATAAGAGTCCTTCGTGTCCAGATGTGTGAGAGCTGTGTGGAGGGCAGAGGAGATGGCATCGTCGGTTGAGCGATTAGGTCGGTATGCAAATTGGAAGGGATCCAGGGAGGCAGGGAGGACAGATGTGATGCTTTTCATGACTAGCCGTTCAAAGCACTTCATCAGGATGGGGGTGAGTGCTACTGGGCGATAGTCATTGAGGCATGCGGGCGTTGCCTTCTTTGGGACAGGGATGATGGTGGTGGCTTTGAAACAGGTGGGGACGATGGCCTGGCTCAGTGAGATGTTAAAGATGTCCGTGAAGACCGCTGCGAGTTCCCCTGCACAGTCCTTCAGCACACGACCAGGTATGTTGTCAGGACCAGAGGCCTTCCGGGCATTAATCTTGATAAATGATCGCCTTACGCTGTCTGAGGACAGCGCCAGCACCTGGCCATCAGGAGAGGGGGGGAGTTTATGTGCAGGTGTGCTGTTACTTGCCTCAAACCGAGCAAAGAACTCATTCAGTTCATTCAGCGTAGAGGTTGAGCTGTCACAGGTCTGGGGGGTGGGGGGTTTGTAGTTTGTGATGGTCTGTATTCCCTGCCACAGACTGCGTGTATCCTTGCTGTCCTTGAAACGGTGAGCTATTTTCCTGGAATACTGCTCCTTGGCCTTAAGGCCGAGATACACTTGAGCGTTCTCACGATACGCCTATACGCAATGTACGTACATCAAGGCAAAAGCGTAGCCCCGCGTAGCCCCTCAGGGCACATACGCGCAAAGCTTTTTTTTTATGTCCGCGTGCGCGATGCGCGGTGTCTGACCATAAACTTCCCCGGCGCCGGACTGCTTTGTATGTTACACAAATGAAATAAATTCCCCTTCTTTATCGCTGATCGGGCCTTTTCTTTTGTTTTTTTGCCTAAAGTCAAGTAATCACTTCTTCCTCCCTTCACTCCATGACTGAAATTAATGAATTCAGGTCCTACCTGGGTGCACGATGTTTTAAATATCCCTGGTGGGCTGTGTGCTGCAGGAAAAGCACTCCCTGTTATTATTTTTATTTCTGAGATAACTTTTTATAACATATATAGTAGAAACACCGCATCAGAACACTGCAGCGGTCTTCAGCGAGCTACATGAGCTGACTGAAAGCTGTCAATCATTTCAGTAGGCGTGTCAGCAAGTGACCAATCAGCGAGCTCAGTTGAGTCCCCTCCGTGCGCAGCTGCTCATTACAACAAGGAGAACGCGAGCGTTTGAAAGCTGATAGTTTCTGAAGTATAGCAGCAAAACACATGCGCACAAAATGCGCGCGTAGAGTGGCATACCTGAGGACGCTCAGGTGTATTTCAGGCTTTACTGATGCCCAGATCCAGGTTCTTTCTGGCTGCCCTCAGGCCCACCTGATCTCTCGCTTTGAAGGCAGCATTCCTGGCTCTCAGGAGTCTGTAAACCTCAGCTGTCAGCCATGGCTTCTGATTAGCCCGAACAGTGATGGTTTTGAGGTTGGTTACATCATCAATGCACTTGGTGATGTATGAACATACAGTGTCTGAGTACTCCTGGAGACATGTGTTGTTGTTTGTGGTAGCAGCTTCTTTGAACATACCCCAATCTGTGGTGTCAAAACAGTCCTGGAGTGCCTCTGAAGACCCCTCTGGCCACACTCGTATCTGCTTGCGGACTGGTTTTGTGACTTTCACCAGCGGCCTGTATGCTGGCTTTAGCATAACACAGATATGGTCAGAAGCACCAATGTGGGGGAGGGGGAGGGCTCTGTAGGCATTTTTCATGGTGGTGTAAACTTGGTCCAGTGTGTTGTTTCCTCTTGTTGCAAAGTTTATGTTTTTGTATGTTTTTGGAAATACACTCTTTAAATCTGCATGGTTGAAATCACCAGCCGTGATGAGAAAAGCATCAGGATGGGCTGTTTGTTGCTCACTGATGTGCAGATATAGTTCATTCAAAGCCTCACTTCTAACTTTGCTGTTGGAGCTTGGAGGAATATATACAGCAACAATCAAAACAGCTGTAAACTCCCTCGGTAAATAGAACGGTCTGCATTTAATAGTCATGAACTCCACTAAATGTGAGCAGTGTTTGTAGACCACCGCAGCATCCAGGCACCATGCTTTGTTGATGTAAACACAGAGCCCCCCTCCGCGTGTCTTACCTCCCTCGAGGGTTCGGTCCGCTCTGTAGCATGTTAGCTGCTCCAGCTGAACAGCATGGTCTGGAACGTTGTTGTTGAGCCATGTTTCCGTGAATACAAACACACAACAGTCTCTCACAGTCTTTTGTGTCGTTCGTAGCAGGCGTATATAATCCAGTTTATTGTCCATGGAGCGCACGTTAGCCAAAACCATGGATGGGATAGCCGGCTTGTGTGGGCTAGCTGCTAGCCTAGCTCTGATACCTCCGCGTTTACCCCGCTTCTGTTTTCTGTCACGCCGCTTGTGGTGTTTCCACGGCGGGCGCGATGAAGGGAGGCTCAGGGCTGGCTTCCACTTTCTGTCCAGCCGCTTGTGGCGCTTCCACGGCGGGTGCGATGAAAGGAGGCTCGGGGCTGGCTTCCAGAGCAGGCCGCAGTCACGAAGCTCATGTAGCTTCTCCTCGAGCTCACGTAGCTTCTCCTGGAGTTCACTGTTTATTCCCAAATGAGCGTTTTTTCCGACATCAAGTAGGATCTCACGGCTATACTTGCGTTCTTGAACACGTAAACATGACGAAGACATGACGGCACATTGCGGCATGCAGGACAAAAAAGACGAAAACACTGTGTTGTCGGGAGAGAGAGAAGCCGCGGCGTTTGCACGCGCCGCCATCTAATCCATAGATGGCGGCACGTGCCGCCATAATGGATCCTTCTATGAAACTCAACAGTCTTGTAAACATGATTATTAAATCCTGTTTTTTCCAGCTGAGGCGACTGTCTAAGCTGAAGCCTATATTGTCCAAAAATAACCTGGAGACAGTGATTCACGCATTTATTACATCTAGACTTGATTACTGCAATTCACTCCTGTTTGGTATCAGTCAGACCACTATTGCACAATTACAACTGGTCCAGAACGCAGCAGCCCGATTTTTAACCAGTACACACAAAAGAGAGCACATTACACCAGTCTTGGCCTCCCTGCACTGGCTACTGGTTCATCTTCAAATCCAGTTCAAAATTCTCCTGTATGTCTACAAATCGCTGAACAGTCTCGCCCCCGCCTATCTCACGGATTTGATACAGCTGTATGTCCCACCACGTTCTCTGAGGTCAGCGGACCAGGTACTTTTGACAGTTCCAGGGACTCGTCTTAAGAGCAGAGGTGACAGGACCTTCTCTGTAGCAGGACCAAGACTCTGGAACGAGTTACCGCTGCTCATCAGACAGGCCCCTTCCTCTCAGTTTTCAAATCCCGTCTAAAGACACATTACTATTCTGTTGCTTTCAACACCAGATGATTTGTGTTTGGTCGTTTTATTTATGATCTCCGATGTTCTGATGTCAATTTTCTGTACTTTGTGTGTGTTGCTTGTTGTTTGTTTGTTTGTACAGCACTTTGGTTGGCCTTGTCGCTGTTTAAAGTGCTTTATAAATAAAATGGTATGGTATATTTACCTACATGGGATGGCGGTGGCTGAGTGCTTAGAGCAGTCGTCCTCCAATGGGAGAGTTGGGGGTTTAATTCCACCAACAGTCAAATTTTGAAGTGTCCTTGGGCAAGACACCAAACCCCTCTTTGCCTCTGATGTGTGTCCCATTGGTGTCTGAATGTGATAAAGCACTGATTAGTCTTTGTATAGATCTAGTAGATGTTGTATGAATGGGTAAATGAGGCACAGATTGTTGTAAAGGGCTTTTAGTGTCTTGATTAGACAGAAAGGAGCTGTATAGGTACAATCCATTTACCACTGACAGTATTTTAGTTTTTGACACTTCAGTTGTTTTACTGAAAGAGAAGCTCTCAGTTAATTTAACTTCCACCTCATATGTTTCAGTATTGGATGTTAAAACATTTTTAGCTGCTGTTCCTGTTTTGGCCTGAACTTCCAGGGTCCTGGGATCCTGCATGGAATCCAGTTGTATTAAATGTGAAAGGTGCAGATCTGCTGGTGTGTCAGTGAAGTATTTTCTTTCATGGACTGAACTTCCTCAGGTTTTCTTTAGATGAGCAGAAACACAAAATAAGGCACGTCATATCCAGAAAAGAAGTATAACTTCAAAGTTAAAGTAAGTTAGTTTTTCTTTCATAAGGCTAACTTTCACCTAAACGTGTTTAATTATCTTGCTTGCATCAACTGGGTGGCTTCTTCATTGAATGGATGGAACTTTGATGGTTAGTAATCCTGAAGTTTGTGAGCGTGCACCAGATTAATTTTAACCCTAGCAGGCCCCCAGCCGTGTCATGTTCCAGTTAGATCCTTCCTCAGTGGTCTTTACCTCTGCTGCTTCTCCCAGGCCCCACCTTAATAAACCCGCCAGCGTAAATGTCACTGGCTTCCACCTTTACGTCAAAGGTCACTGTCAATAAACCTGTGCCTGTATGTGTGGAGGTGTGTGCGTGTCTATCAGATGCAGGTTTGCGTGGCTCTGCTCAGCCGTGCCTTTCACATGTCTGTCACACACAGGGCTAATGAAGGCCACAGCCACTCTCATACATGTTGATGCAGCTTCAGACGCTGCAGCGCTGCACTTCATTTACACTTGGAGCTCAGAAATTGGACGAGACATTGATTTTCTGTTGTAAAGAGGGGGCGAGAAATGCACATATTTTTGCTTGATTTCTACTAAATCAACCATAAAAAGTAAATTGGATTTTTTTGTCTAATGGTAGTATTTTGAAAACCAGCTTGAAGTTCTTGTCTGCAGTAAAGTTCATGTCGTCTCAACAGTGACAGTGGTGAGAAGTCCTCAGATAGTCTCAACAGGAAGTCCTCGGGGACAGCAGCTCACAGACGTCACACATCTCAAAAGGTTTGTCTTCCTTCTTGTTGTTTTTATTTTTATTTTTTACTTATTTTACTTATTAGAAAACTGAAAGTTATGCACCATAACTCATGTTCCCTGAAGAAGGGAACGAGGTGCAACACGATTGCTATGGGAATCAGCGCCCCCGCGCGGTTACCTGAAGTAATACACTCACGCCTTAACGGCTATGGCGTCAGCGTTGCGCCAGAGGCCCCGCCCTCTGGACATTTAAGCGGCTGACGCCCGTCCATCTTCCTCTAAAATGCACTTCACCGAGCTTTCAGCATTGAAAGGGCCAGATGTGTTGCACCTCGTTCCCTTCTTCAGGGAACATGAGTTATGGTGCATAACTTTCAGTTCCCTTTCAGTCTGGTCTCTCGGTGCAACACGATTGCTATGGGAACGTAATTCATTCACGCCCTTGAAATGCTCAGCAAAATGCATGTGAGAACATCTGCCTTAATACGGCAGGCATTTCCCAGCCGCTCTCCACAAGGTATGTAGAGAGCACATCCTGAGAAGAAAAATGCCATATGTAGACACATCGTTCTGATGTTACCACTGGACACATAGATGAAAACACCAGCTAGAGACAGCATAAGTGTCCTCTGCTAGTGTGACTACTCATTATCCCCCTTTTTCCCTGGAAATCTTGAGAAGCAGGAGGAAAAGAGCAAGGGACCCGTTACGTCACTGGCAATCAGATGGCAATGTGGAGGTAGAAAACCCAGTTCAAGCACAGGGTAGGTAACCTTCCAGGTCCCCAGGGGAAAAATGTATGTACAAGGGGCACGCACGAGTCCCTCATCTGCTTCTTGAACAGACAACTACTAGGACTGTCAAAGAGGCCCATCCTGATGTTGGAGAACTGTCAGAGGAGAGGGGAACCCTTCCACTGAAGCATCTCCCAAGTAAACATAAACACCAAGGGTGTCCCTTGTGTATGCTGTTGTTGTTGGAACAAAGACAATCAGGCCTTAGGCCCTCAGCCATTCCCTTCAGTGGCCAGGCTGAAGGCTGCCACAGCTCCGGACGCGGGTGTAGAAGCTGCCCACGTGCCTGAGTCAGCAGGTCTCTGTAAGAAGGCAACTGCCATGGTATCCCTGAACATTGAGAAGTAGAGGTCACATTGTGAGCTGGCTCCGCATGGGGACAAGCCCAACAAGGTTCTTCCAAACCGTGACCAGACCTGATCCACGACTCGTGGGTTCAGTCTTATTCCGATTCCAAAAGAAACCCTCTTGAAAGAGCATTCGCTCCGTAACTTAGTTCACTCAGAACATGAGTCGCCCTGAGCAACAATGATCCTGGAGCGTACCATGTGAGCATCCTCTGTGTCAGGCTGAGGAGGGCGTGGGATCTCGTCCCCCCTTCCCATTCACTGAAGGACACCGTGGTTTTGTTATCTGATTACGCCAGGACGTGCTGTCCCGCAATCAGACCTTTCCCAAAGAAGTATTTTGCTGACAGGAATACGGCCAACAACTCCAGGAAGTTGATGTACAATCTTGCTTCCTGCTCATTCCAGAGGCCTTGGGCATTCTGATTTCTGCAGACTGCCTCCTCATCCTGTTTCCGAGGTGTCCGTCGTGATGATCACACGGGATGACACCTTACCTTACGGGACTCCTTCCGTGAACACAGACAGGTCCCCCCAAGGTTCCTGGGCGCTCAGGCACTTTGAAATGATTCTAAATTTTTCTGCTCACCCAGATGGGGGCAGGTTGTTTTTGTTGGTTTAGCCATGTATGCAGGACCCGCATCTTCAGCAATGCGTGTGGCACACAGGGTATGGCTTCCGCCAAGAGGCCTAAAAGGCGTTGGCACACTTACAGGGGAATCCGTTGATTCAGTTTAAACTTTGCCAGGCAACGGCGAATCGAGGAAGCACATTCCTCTGAGAGCCATGCCTTGTACCGGATGGTGTAGACCTGCACTCCCAGAAATACGGTAATCCGTGATGGGGTCAGGTCACTCCTTTGTGGGTTTATGAAAAAATTGACTCCAGGTGAGAGATCACCCTGCAGGAGTGTGACTGGGCCTGCTTCCGGCCAAAAACCAGGAGGTCATCCAGGTGGTTCATAATCCTGACTCCTTGATTCCTAAGAGGGGTCAGGGCTGCATCCAGACATTTAGTAAATGTACGAGGAGCAGTCTTCAAACCGAAGGGTAAGACTTTGTATTTATAAGCTTTCCCTTCGAAAGCAAACCGGAGGAATTTCCTGTGCCTCCTCCAGACGCCCACATGGAAACAGGTGTCTTTCAAATCCACCATACATGCGTAGTCTCCAGGTCTCACGGACTGGGGGACCTACCGCAGTGTCAACATTTTGAACTTGAAAAATTCTTGTTTTCTTGCCCAGAGTCCTGAGATCCAGGTCCGGTCTCAGGGATTCATCTCTTTTGGGCACCAGGAAGAGCTTGAGCCCACAACGCATCCGTTGTGATGCCCGGTTCCTTTGTAAGACACACCCTCCAGGTCTGCGTGTGCGCCATGAGCCTGGGAGGGATGTCTAGCCGCTGCTTGTCATGTTTGAGTGTATAAGGGGTGGCCTTCGACCCCTCTCGCGTACTCTGGAGCAGGCTGGTCTGCCCAGCAGAAGACATCGCGAGATCTGACTGTCTCAGGCAAAACTCGTGTGTCCCACTGCGGTTCATATTCTGACCTAGTAGGTTGTGTTTCACCAAAGTGGTGAGTCAAGAACCAGGGCAGTCTGTGCTCTGGTACTTTCATTCTTGTATATGCATGAAACAGTGTTTGTTTTTCATTACACATACAGTAGACGAGTTATGTTTAGTGCGCACACACATACCACCAGCTCCTTGTAGCATTTTACAAGTGAAGTCTGGGCTCAAAAGGTCAGGTTCCCGTACTGCGTGAGCGGGCAAACCTGAAGCCCTGTTCCCATTTTGGGACCAGGACGCATTCAGTAGTCTGAGATTTTATTGTCGTGTGTGGATGGCAATTTCTCTTTATTACACAAGGGTCTGAGTGTTCTTGTGTGTTTAAACGTTCCGAACCAGCTAGTCTGTGCTCCTTAAAACACAGGAACTGGTGGTAAAAATTCGGCATTTTCTCTCCTTCTGTGAGTGAGAGCGCCTATAATGGTGCAGGGGCATCTCAGACTTTCCTCTTCTTTTGCTGGTGGCCCCTTGCAGCTCCTGTAGCTTTTCTGCCTGGTGGGCCTGCGATACCGAGGCCACTTGTCCTTGTCCATCCCGCCAGGGCCCCTCGGGCCCTGAGATGGTTAACGTCAGAGAGTCATCCATAGCCTCATGGGTGGATAAGCTCTCAGCGTCATCGATGTTTCGTCGTAGGCATAGGAAAACTACCAGGTAGCGCAACTGAACAGGTAGCTGAAAATCCTCCTCCTGGACTATGCTGGACAGAGAGTCTCCTTGTTAGCCGGGGTTAAACGTGGATGTACTCGTGAGCCCACTAGCGGTGCTAAGACGGGCCCTCGAGCAACGTAGCATTGGTAAAAAACACTTAGTTATGCAATGAATTCTACCGTCGATTCGGCCGGACAGGATAGCGGAAAAGGCAAAATATGAGAAGGCTAGCTAGCAAGCTAGACCAAGCATTTTCACATACCTCACGATGGAGTCCTTCGTTGTCCGCTCGTAGCCGCGCTAATCGTGTTAGCATCGCTGTCGTCCGCCACGTGTTGTCGTGGGTGCTCTTGGTTAGCCATGCTAACCGTGGGAGCTAGCCAGATAGCAGCGGGGTTATTCCATTTCCACTCTCCTTTTTCCGGGGTCATCCGCGAGAAATGCTTCGAGTGTCCTTGTGTGTAGCATCCCTGAGCAGACCGGACAGGCCTCGTGGTTGTCCGCTGCTGAAAAAGGGGGTAGCCAGATCCGCTGAAGCAGGTTCGGGAGCCGGAGCTCACAGCCTGCCAGAGTTCCTTGTCCGAGGACGTCCTCTCGCCGAGCTACTCGCGGCTGCTGGCCTGTTAGCTTCGTTAGCTTAGCAGGTAGCGTGCCTCGCAGTTAGCGTTCGCTAACCGAGCAGTAGAAAAGCAGAAGAGAAAAGGCACGGGAGCTGGGGCTCGCTGGCCTGCTGGTCTTCTTTGACTTTTGGGTTTTCGCATTACCTTCTCGGGGGCCATGGCTGAGAAGAGTTAAGGCCGTTAGCAATGCTAACGTCGTCCGGAGACGTCTCCCTCCTCGTGTCGCTTTCGCCGGCTAGCCTGCTACTTGTTAGCAGGGTAGCGGTGTCGCGCAGTCAGTGCCGTCGAGCGAAGCGGTCTGTGGAGAGAGGAGAAGAAAACTTCGGGGTGAAGGAAAAATGTGCCGGACCAGCTTTCGCTAGCCCAGCAGTCCGCAGGAAAAGATTCTCTGTATGCTCTGTGTAGGGAGCGAGCTCACCTCTGGTCGAGCGATGAAAATACAGAGAAGATCCGAGAAGAGTGTTTCAGGTTTAAGCGAGGTGAAGGGCAAAAAGAGAAAGATAGACGGGCGTCAGCCGCTTAAATGTCCAGAGGGCGGGGCCTCTGGTGCGACGCTGACGCCGTAGCCGTTAAGGTGTGAGTGTATTACGTCAGGTAACTGCGCGGGGGCGCTTATTCCCATAGCAATCGTGTTGCACCGAGAGAACGACTGAAAGGGAACAAAGCTCTCATTCAGAAGTGACTTCTCTGTTTGATATACAGTATTTCTCTTTCTGACTTTTTTTAAGGAACACATTTTTATTGTTTGTTTTGTGAACGATCAGCTGATAAACAATTTAAAACTGCCTACATGTTTGTTGTATGTTCATTTTGTTGTTAATGCCTCATTCTAACAAAACCAATGTTCCACAGATAAAAAAATCATCAAATGGTAAATGGTAAATGGAGCTTATTTACATAGCGCTTTCCAGCCCCCTGTGAGGGACCCCAAAGCGCTTTACAATACCAACCATCCACCCATTCATACACTACATATTTCTTATTATTGAATTCTACAATGCTAGTTTTTAACTTTTTTCCCTAAACACTTAAAATATGTTAAACGCATAAACATGACTCATCATTCATTCATTCATTCAACCTTTATTTAGTCAGGTAAATCTTTTGAACCTCAAGGGCTCATTTACGAAAGCGACCTGCTAAAACTAAAGAACAATGAACAGCAGTGGTATAATTTCCTTAAACAATAAACAATAAACAAACAAACAATAAACAATAGAAAACAAAAGAGAGAAGAAAAAAAAACAAAAGAAAGTTTTTTTTTTTTTTTTTTTTACAAAGTATCAAAAAACTAGCAAAACATTATAAGGTAGACGTATAAAATCAAAGACAGGAACAGATCTGCATTGGTTTTTGCCAGGATTCCAACAGATTCTGAAAACCATTTAGAGAAGTCAAGGTCGAGAGCTTCAGATTTTTTTGTAAGATATTCCATGAAGCAGGAGCAGAGTAGGAGAAGGCCCTTTTTCCACAAACGCAAACAACCATGAGTCCAGGAGGTTCGTGGTTCATTTTCATGGATTCTCTATATCGTGGATTTTCAAAATAAGATTGGACATGACACAACTGGCTGATTGATGGATGAGCCATGGATTGTTTATTTATTTAAAATAAATTATTTTAAATGATTTAACACCATGTGTGCAGCCCCCAAGTGAGGGGGAAGCTCCTTCCTGCAGCTGATCAGCTGATCTCCTACTCTTCCACACACACACACACACACATTTCTCCTGCTGCAGCTTTGGGAAGGTTAACCCTTTGCTGTCCAGATGCACATATCGACTTTTGTCTTCCAACTTAAAATTCAAATTACATCACATTGTAAAATCGTCATAATCACAAAATATAAGTGTTAAAAGTTATTTTAATTATTTTAGACCTTCTATGTTCAGTTGTTTCAGTGTAACTGATCAAGAATCAAGAAGTTCATTTCTGCTCTGTGCTGCAGAGCTGCGTGAAGGGTTAACCCTTTGATGTCCTGCTGCACTTCTCTTCTCTACAATTTAAATGGTAATGGTAAATGGTAAATGGAGCTTATTTATATAGCGCTTTCCAACCCCCTGTGAGGAGCCCCAAAGCGCTTTACAATACCCCATCCACCCATTCATTCAGACATTCATACACCGGTAGTGGTAGCCTGCCTTGCAAGGCGCCATCCAGACCTACCGGGAGCAACTCGGGGTTAAGTGTCTTGCCCAGGGACACAACACATGGTGGGCGGATGCGGGATTCGAACCTCCAACCTTCCGATCAGGGGTCGACTGCCATTACCACTACACCACGGTCGCCCACATTTACATTTAAATACTGTAACATTTTAAATAAGCAATCAATGCTGCACGGATTGCTTATTTAAAATGTTACAGTATTTAAATTTAAAGTGTTTATCTAAGGAGGGAGATTAGGAGTAACAGGTGATGAGTGTGATTACAGCCTGGCACATGTCATGACAAAGTTTACTGAACTTGTACTACTGTACTGTCTCCCTGCTTCACAGTTTTTCAGTTATCATGGGTGTGGGTGGGGGCGCAGGGTACAGAACACCAGAGATAAACGAGGGACTACTGTACCCAGAGGAAACCCATGCAGCATGGAGAGAACATGCAGACTCCACTCAGAAAGGTCCTTGGCTGGGATTTGAACCGGTGACCTTCTAGCTGAGGGGCAACAGCTCTGCCAACTGATCCACCGTGCTGCCTCATTTCCCATTAATCAAATTATGTTGAAACTCTTAGAAAGCCATCCAACTCCAAGTTCTGACAAGTTGCTTGGGATCTTTGTTCAAATCTTGTGCATGCAAGGCTGCAGGCGATATATGTGTTTCTTTAAATCTGCTTTAAAAAATGAATTATTGTTGGTGTTTATAACCC
>JBBPBX010018728.1:12945-45263 GCA_038048925.1 Garcialebias charrua | reverse complement strand
CTGGAGGTCACAAAGGCATGGATGGCCTTCTCCAGATCACCACGACTAAGAAATGACTTGACTTTGGAGAGCAGACGGAGTTGGAAAAAGCTGGTCTTGACAACAGAACTGATCTGTTTATCAAACTTTAAATTGGAGTCAAACTGCACTCCAAGATTTCTGACCACCGAGTTGAAGTGGGGGAGGGGAAAACCAACACTGGGACAGGGAAGGATGTTGCTGGTGTCATCAGGTGCACCAAACAAAATGCATTCAGTTTTATCTGTGTTTAGGTGGAGGAAGTTTTGAGAGAGCCAGTGCTTAATGTCATTTAAGCAGTTGACAAGAGTGTTTGAACTGAGTGAGGGGTTGGGAGTGACTGGCAGATAGATTTGTAAATCGTCTGCATACATGTGAAAAGACAGGTTATGACGTGTGATGATTGATCCTAATGGCAGCATGTAAAGAGAGAAGAGGACTGGCCCTAGAATAGATCCCTGTGGTACGCCGGAGGTCAGAGGGGTTGATGAAGAGGAGGACAGATCGCCTATCATGACAGAGAAAGTTCTCCCAGACAGGTAAGATTTGAACCACTCAAGCACAGCTCCCTGGAGGCCAACCTGCTGAGACAAGCGGTTGATTAGTACCTGATGGTCGACGGTGTCAAAAGCTGCTGAGAGGTCTAACATCACCAGCAGTGCAGGGTTTTTTGCATCCAGAGACAGAAGAATGTCATTCTGTACTTTGAGCAGTGCAGATTCAGTGCTGTGACGAGCTCGAAAACCTGACTGAAATTTTTCAAACAGGTTGTTGAGTTCTAGAAAAGATTGAAGTTGAATAAAAACAATCTTTTCTAGGACCTTTGATAGAAATGACAGATGGGAAACTGGCCTGAAATTAGAGAGAGCTGTAGGATCTAGGCCTGGTTTTTTTAGAAGAGGCCTGACCACAGCATGTTTGAAAGCAGATGGCACATAACCTGAAGTTAGACAGCTGTTGATAAATGACAAAACAGAAGGACCAATTACATCAAAGCATTGTTTGAACATTTTAGAGGGAATGATGTCCAGAGAACAGTTTGTTGGTTTCATCTGCTGAACCACCTTGGTGAGGTGAGGGAGTGAAACCAGGTCAAATTGGTCAAAAACAGCTGTGGTTATTGTAGAGGTACATGACAGGATGGTGTTGGATGAACTGACAAAAAATAGTTTAACTGATTACAGGGCCGTGTGATCAATGTGTTAAGCAATGTTAACAGGAACCTTGTGCATATATGAGAATAATCTTTATTATAAAGAAACAAAATGGAAAACACATGGGTTTAAAACAAGCTGAAAAGTCTATAAAGTAAGATCAGAGCATTAAATAGCTCAAGGGACATTACCGCCAACAGGTGGTGAGACAAGGTCCTGCAGGGTGTTCTTCTTCTAATGTTTAGTGGTGGCTAGTAAATAGCTTGAGGTAACACTACCGCCACCACGTGGTAGGACGAGTGAGATTCTACACCCCGCCCACAGAAGGGCTGCAGATAGTGAATGGAAACAAAACCTACATGTGAGCCGATCCTAACTGGAACAGACCGGACCAGACTGAGCCGCTCTGGGCCGGTAAGTGGAAAAGGGGCAAAAGTCAGGGCCTTTGGGACATATGCAGGGTTAGGCCTTAGAGTGACCTTTGACCCGTCAGGAGCAAACCTGGTACACATTGGGTGCACAGACAAGGCATGGAGGTCGCCCACACGTTTCGTCGAGCAAAGAGCCAGGAGTAAAGCGGTCTTATAAGATAGCAAATCTATCCTAATGTCTCTTAATGGTTCAAATGGGGGCTCACAGAGAGCACTCTGGACCAGTTGGAGATCCCAATCAGGGGTCAAGGTCCTGCTGGGAGGTCTCTTCCTCAGTACGCCCTTCATGAACCTTATCGTGAGAGGGTGTGCACCAGGCGTCTTTCCCCCCCAGCCCTCATGGCATGCTAAGATGGCTGACAAAAACACCTTAATTGTGGAAAAGGAGTGGCCTTTCTCCAGCAAGTCCTGTAGAAAGGTAAGAAGCTGACCAGGTCACAGGAATAAGAAACAATGGCCCTCATTCACGAAAATGTTCGTATTTCTATCCTAAATTTCTCCTACTTTTGTTCGTACGAAGCGTTCGTACGAACATGCCACGTCAGATTCAACAAAGTCTTCTATCCTGAGGAAACGTGTGTAAATGGGTTGCGTAAATTTAATGAATCCCACCTGTTCTAAACAGCTGCGCGTGCACGCGAGAGGTTATTTACATAATTCCCACCCCTCAAAACACCATATAAGGCCACGTTTCCTGCCTTCTGACAGCAGGAAGTGTCCATTCATTCAAACTCAAGAAGTAAAAGGAGGAACTTCACGCGTTCGGAGATCTGCTCTCAGTCGCGCTGTGGCTACCCCCCCACCCCCCGCAAGTGTCGGATGGTCAAATATCTTTAATTTTAGTGTACTGTGTTACATTATAGTTTCACTTATTCAGAAGAGCCGTGGCGCACCGCTACCCCCCACCCCCCCGCAAGTGTCGGATGTGTTTTTGAACAGAAGCATTTTAAAATGTCTCGAAACTACAGTTAACATCATATTAATATTGTAGTGCATATGTTTTGTCTCCCGTGGGTCGTACAGTATCAGAAATCAAGAATAAATGGTTTGATCTGAAAATGGCTTCAAACAAACGTCTCGCCGCAGCACGGACAGGAGGAATAGTCTGCGTTACCGAGATGGATGGACAAATAAATGCCACGCTGCAAGACGCGTGCCAACATGTTTTGCAGCACAAATGATCATGCGCGCACCTCCTGGTCAGCGCGCAACCACATTCTGCAGGTTATATTTCGAATCAGATATAATAATCAATTGCTCCGATGGTGTTTGGCACAAGATCAGTCTTAATTCGTACTTGTTCTGCGGCGGTGTATGGGGATTTTATGTACCTGGGTGTTAATATGAGGAGGGCTTTGATGACCAAGGGGAGCGCACGACTCACCGAGGCCTGCGACACACCAGATCTGTCTCCGATCTCCCTTTGAAAGGTTCCCGTGGCCAGAACTCCTAATGTTGTAAGGATCTGGAGGTGTGGAGGGATGGGGTTTGATCGGCGTGTCTGTCTGCGCAGTTGCGGTTCCAGTGCAGTGCAAATCTGCAGCAACACATGCCGTGGCAATCTGAACCGCGACAACAACCACTCATCACTTTCTGCCAGTAAATTAGCACGCTCCCGAAATACACGGGCTCTTCTGAGGGCCCGCTGTGTTAAGGCCTCCAAAAGCAGGAGCTCAGCCATGACGCGTCGCAGCTGGTTACACTTCCCGCTGACCGCATTATATACCGAGACAAATTAAACTTAAAATTATAATTATTATTCAAACAGAATTACCTATTGTCAAAAACAATTGTGGCGCGTGACTTTTTTAAACTCATAATATTTTCTAAGTAACGAAATATGCAGTTATTCGTGGAGGAATTCCGTCTGGATGACAGCAGACTGACGCTCCTAAATTATACGACAGGTCTGGACCACTCGTAAATTTTGTTCGTATCTGAAAAAATTCGTAGGATACGAAAACATTGTTGGATGCCGCAAATGTTCCTAAATCACTCGTACGCACAGTTTAAGAACAAATCTGTGCGTACGAACGGTTCGTGCATGAGGGCCAATATTCCTTTCCATGCACCAAGCTTCAAAAACACACCATTTATGAGCATAGAGAGTCTGTGTTGACACAGCACTTGCCCCTTGTATTGTGTTTATCACATTGTTGGGGAGGCCTGAGGCCATCAGTTTGTTCCTTTCAGCAGCCAAGCTGTAGTTTGCCACAGTCCCGGGCGTAAGCGGAGAGGCTGTTTTTGATGGTGATACAGCCGGTCTCCGAAGAGGAGCAGATGCCCACGTTCCTGGATTAAGCACACCTCCAAGGGCCCTGGGCCCTGTGACCCCCTGGGGGCCAACTATATTAGGGAGGGGACCTTACTGTAAATGTGTTCCCACACCACCTGAACCGGGGGTGCTGGGGGACAGGTGCAATGTACTGTCCCTGTTGGACAACCGTGGGCCAGAACATTTGCTTTTTCTCCTTTTAGTGAGAGTCACGGCATGGAGGGGGTGCGTACTCAATAAGATTTACCTGACTAAATAAAGGTTGAATGAATGAAAAAGTTTTGTATGCGAACAGACCTCCGGATTCCAGGCCGCTCCATGGCCGGGTCTAGTTCACAAGCCTCCGGCTCCACCATTTCTCTGGAGCTGACTCCAAGGAGCTACGTCGGGCACGTTTTCTCTGAGGATGTGTTTTGACCAAAGTGGTGATGATTCATACACCCAGAAATATGGTAATCTGGGCTTGCATTTGCAATATTATGACTGAGCTGGAAAGCTCCCGGTGAGGGGATGCCATTCAAAGGCACAGCTGATTCAGTGCATTGAGCTCTGTCATACAAAACAGGTTCACTGCTTGTGCGCGGCCTGCTGTCCGTACAAGATGAAAAGTTAGTTCCAGCGTGAGGATGTAAAACTGCACGAAACACCTTTTTCTGCTGAGCACCTATAAGCCTGGCTGATGTCATTAAGTCCAGACCTTCTCTGGCATGAGGAAGAGGAATCCGATCCAGCCCTGGTGAATTTCCTGCTTTGTAACAACATTTGTTCAGGTTCAGGATCAGGTTCAGGTTACTTTATTTATACCCAAGGGTAAATGTGGTTTGCAGTGGTTCAAAGCATACATCCATCCATGCGCACACACAAATAAAACAGTAAAAACATTTAGTAAAAACACTTAAAAGAAACCATAAACAGATAATGTTGCACATAACAGTGTTAAGGCTCCCGAAATCACATGTAAAATGAAAAATAAAAACATTTAACCACTAAAAGCTTCAACGTTATTTCAGTTTGTTCATTTCAGTAACAGCAGTGGGAACAAAGCTATTTTTAAAACGTGTTGTCCTACATTTAGGGACTAAAAACCTCCGACCAGAGGGAAGAAGCTGAAACTCTCCATACAGTGGATGAAGGACATCTTTTAAAACAGAAGAAGCTATCCTCTGTACCTGACTAACGTACATGGATGTTACTGAGGTTAGGGTTCCTCCGGTCAGTTTAGATGACAGCTTAACAATCTGCTGAAGGGAATTCTTTCCTCTCAGTGTAGTGTGACCAAACCATGACACCAAAGAAAAGGATAAAACAGATTCAATAAAAGCACGGTAAAACATGGTCATTATGGTTCGGTCAATATTAAAATGGTTGAGTTTCCTTAGACAATAAAGGCGCTGGTGGGCCTTTTTGCACACCTTGTCAAAATTGGTTTCAAAGTTTAATTTATCGTCTATGATTGTCCCGAGGTATTTGTAAGACTGCACTGTCTCAATTGCTTGACCTTTAATTAAAGTGACTCCGTGCTGGTGAGGTTTCTTCCTAAAATCAATGATCATGTCTTTTGTCTTATCTGTGTTTAGTTTGAGGAAAGAGTCCTCGCACCATTGAACAAAATCATCAGTCACCTGCCCATGGCTACTTTCATTTCCTTTAAGCAGACTGACAATAACAGAATCATCTGCATACTTTATAATGTACCTGCTCTCATGTCTGCTCCGACACATGTTGGTGTATAGAATAAAAAGCAGGGGTGACAGTACACATCCCTGGGGTGACCCGGTGGAAGAGGACTTAGATTCAGAGAGACAATTATTCACCCTTACTCTCTGTGTCCTGTTACTTAAAAAATCCAAGATCCAGCCCATCAAATTGTTACTCAGAGGAAACTGTTCAACAAGCCGTTCAGTTAATATGTGAGGTTGGATTGTATCAAAAGCTGAGGAAAAATCTACAAATAAAAGTCTGACATGGGTCGCATTTAAATCTAAGTGTTTAAAAAGCATATTTAGCAGGGTGAGTGTTGCGTCCTCTACGCCTCTATGAGGCCTGTAAGCAAACTGCATGGGATCTAAAAGATGTTCAGTCTGCTTTAGAATCTCACCTCTGATTAATCTTTCAAAGATTTTCATCAGAACTGAGGTCAAAGCTACTGGTCTAAAATCACCAACAGTTTTCGGATTGTTGGATTTAGGGACAGGAACCACTACAGCATCTTTCCAGATGATGGGAACATGTTGTGTTTCCAGAGACTTATTATAAATATACTGAAAAATGGAACTCAGCTCATTGGCACAGAATTTTACAGAACGGCCACATACATTATCTGGTCCGTGACTTTTGTTCACTTTTACACACTGAAAAGCTTGTTTCACATCTTGGAGGCTGATGTTAGAGTGCTGTGTGTCTTTAAGATCGTGAACTAGTTTCTGGATTTCACTGCTAAAATCACAGGTATCAAAACGACAATAAAATGAATTTAAAGCATTTGCAAGTTTAAAATCTGAATCAAAACCATCTATAGTGACACGGGTTTTATGTGGCTTCTGAAGGCCTGCAATAGTCTTCATACTAGCCCATGCTGAGCCAAGTTGATTTGTGGCCATTTTATTCTCCAATTCGTCTTTGTACTTTTGTTTTGCTTTTGAAATTTCTACCTTTACTTCTTTTCTGGCTAAATGCTGGTCAAAGACTGTTCCCTGTTTAAAAGCAATTGATTTTTTATACAAACTGGACTTAACTGATTTAGTAACCCATGGTCTGTTATTAGGATATATTTTTACACGCTTCGCTGGGATAATCATATCTCTGCAAAACGTGATATAAGAACATGTGACATCCACTAATGAGTCTAAATCATCACCACAAGATTGTTTAAAAAGATCCCAGTCCGTACACCGAAAACATTCCTGCAGTGAGAGAACTGATTCCTCTGTCCAGACTTTTATGTCCTTGATCTCAGGTTTTTCTCTCTTCAGAACAGTTTTGTAGATGGGCAGCAGATGAACACAGTTGTGGTCAGCAGAGCCCAGTGGAGGGAGTTGGACAGACTTAAAAGCATCCTTCACTGAGCCATAACATAAATCCAGTGTCTTATCACCTCTTGTTGTGCAGGAAACATACTGATAAAAATTTCTCAGTGTTTTCTTAAGAGAAACGTGATTAAAATCACCTAAGACAAAGTTAGGTGCATCTGGGGAGATGGACTGCTGCTTCTGCACGACATCAAAAATTGTGCTGGAGGCAGAGGTGGGGTCTGCCTTTGGATGAATGTACACAATTGTGATGAAGATTTGGGGGAACTCACGGGGTAGATAAAAGGGCCGTAGTGACACTGATAGAAGTTCAACGTGAGGCGTGCAAATCCGCTCTCTTATCGTCACTGAAGTACAGTAGCGTCTGCTCACATACAGACAGACACCCCCGCCCTGAGTTTTCCCCGTTACCTCTGCCTGTCGGTCCAGTCGAAGTGGAGCCCCAAATCCTTCTATGGACAGATCCGAGTCCAAGTCTTGCTCTGTGAGCCACGTTTCACTGAAAGCCATGACGCAGCAGTTCTTAAAATCCTTTGTAGCGAACGCAGCTTTCAAGTTCATCAAGTTTGTTCCTGAGGGACCGCACATTTGCCAAGATGAAAGAAGGAAGAGGGATCCGATCAGCGCGTTGTCTCTTCAGCCGCAGTCTGAGCCCTGCCCGTCTTCCCCGCTTCCTTTTACCGGCACCTTTATTACTCCTTGCTCTGTTCAAATCGCTCCGAATGAGATCCGGCGGTATTTGTGGGTCGAGGTCTGACACCTGAGTGGCAACATTTAGCTGTAAAAGGGTGTCTCTGGAGTACTGGATCCTGACATTCCAAACAATCCCGGTAGATTCACTGGCACACAGGTGATTCATCAGCTGATTAACGAAGAACCACAGCCCGAAAAATGACAGAAAATCCATCCTTGTCTGTAAAAACTGGGGCCTTGACACTCAAAAAAATTCCTGATTTAAAACGTATGATTAACACAAACTTAATCAAACGAACGTCACCTCACACATTCCAACCCGTTGCTGGTCGCTGCGTGCGCATGCGCCCTTCCTTCCTTCCTAGTACCGTTATGTATTTACAAAAGGGTAAACTGGGCACCACTCCAAAGAAAGGATAGACTTACAGAAAAATGTCCATGACTGTCTCAAGAATATTTACAGTCAATTCACAGCAATTTGACACATTTTCTAATCACTTTACAACATTCTCACTTTTGCCTTTGTAACAGCCCAAGATAATTAAGTAATGTTTGTTGGTTTAGTACAGTATTGTCATTGGTATTTAGTAAGTAGTATTTTTTATTAGTATTTAATAAGAGTGACGACTGGCTGAGTGACCCAATCTGTCAGGGATGACGATGTTCACATCCTTTATAGAAAGGAACATTAGTTTGAAAGAGGAGTGAAGGACGCCATCTTTGTTAAGAGAAACCGTCAATCATGAAACAGGAACGGACACCTCCGTGTTCAACTGCCCCATTCTTACAATGCTGCTATTGCTAGCATCACTCATTCAACACTTGTTCTTCTCAAGGGCAGATGTCTCCTCTCGGTCTCCGCTTTGCTTTTGCTTTGTCTTGTCTGTGAAACTGTTTGAGAGCCTCTCGTCTACAAAATCTTCTGAATCATAACTATGGACTTCAATTTGGTCAGTTGGTCCCTCAACACAACTGATAACATTTCTTTAAAGAGAAGACGGGCTGTAGGCGAGCTGATTTGCCCTGTTGGCATGCACACAGCTGGATATCTCATCGACTTGGAAGACTTGATGATGTGTATCTCTGCTGTCATCTGTGGATCTTAAGGATGCATATTTAATTGGATTTATGATAACTGGTTCCTGCTTTTTGGATTTGGCTGGTTCCTGGTCTATCAACACACAAAGAAGACGTCGGCAGCAAATCTGAACCTGGTCAGGCTTCCTGCCTTACATTATGGTTTGGTTCATGTCTCGAGAAACCAGACTTTTGGCTGAATGGATTAGATCTTGGGGATTTTCTCAGGCACGTTCCATTGGTATGGTCATTTTAATTTGGACATTTCGGAAGCAAGTGGACAGACAGACTGAAGGTAGATGTCATTAAAGTTCTGCCTGTCCCCAAAACAATTGTGTTTATCTGAAATTTGGCTCACTGACTGGCCTTGACAGGCCGTCTTATCTCAACACGCCTGCAGAAGTTTTGTAAACCTGACGCTCTCACCCTCCCAAACCTTCTGCTGAGGAATTCCACGGACTTTTCAGAGGAGCCCAGCTGAATAAACATGCTGTCATCATTTCAGGACTCTGGATTCGCCTCTGGCCGTCCTCGGCAGCTCCCCCCATGAGTGTGCACAGATCTCCAGAGGGAACTACTGTATATGAACTGAGTGATTCTATCTGAACTCTGCAGTGCCTCTACGGGCTGGCTTGCTCCCCACATTTGAGTCACCTCCCCGTTCCCCAGCCCTCTGCGTAATGTTGGCGTCATTATGTGCAAGATTTTTTTTCATTACCACATTTTTGACCTTCAAGCAGAGGTCAAAAATGTGTTAGGGTTTTCCTATGTGTCATTTTTCACCACTTTTATTGTCTGTCCAACAGATCTCACTTGTAAATGAGGGGCCGTTTACACGGCGCGTATTTTGAGAGAAACCGCTCCTTTCTCTCTGCGTTTCTACTTATCATTTACACGACACCAATGGCCCCCCTCTTTGAATCCGATGGTTTTTGAACTCACCCTCCAAAGTGGCTCTTTTTCGCTGACCCCCGTTAATAACATAAACATCTCTCGCTGAGCTTTTGTTTGACATACATGCGCGCAGCACGCACGCGCGGACAGCCGGCATTTCTATCAACAATAATGGCGGCGGACAGGCACCGCTTTTTGAACTACGACTGATGGATGATATTTTGAGTCTCATATTTAATTAATCTACACCTGAATTACCTGCATCTGTGTTGGAAGAGACACAGCTGGATCCAGTTGTTGCTGTTTATTGGACGAGGCAGGCGGACATTTCACGCGTCACGCTACACAATATGTGCTAAAAAAGAACAGGTTAACAATAATAAACAATATTTATGTTAGCGTGGGAGATATATAAAGTTATCTGAGCTAAATTAATCTATCTGGACTCAAGTTACGTGATTTAAACGATGCATAACATGCTGCATGTTTAAAGTTGAAAATGAAGACAACAGGTTTATTTTTTATTTATTTTTTTATTCAACACCACAAACTGTATGTCACACATACACTGAGAATTAAACTGATCACACTATTAAAACACGTTAACAGAACTGTAAATACGTTATTGAACTGGACTCTGCTGTTTTCATCATGGATTCTGGTCCAATCCGAACCGGTCCGCTTGGTGAAAGGACAGCTTCTTGACCTCGCAGAAAAAAAGATAAAAAATCAGTTGGTTGTTGTGTGATCAAAGTAAACACAAGCAAACATTATTAAGAACGTTGTTTACCTGCTGAAAATCTGCTGTTCATCACGGAGTAAAGTCCGACATGTTAACTGAGTTCAGGTTCAGTCAACGTCTGGTGTGGAGCTTGTTAGATGAAGAGGTCCCACTTGGCGTCAAATCTGTCGACTCTTATCCAAAATTCAGCTTTAACTTGTTGTTAAGTTGTTGTTAGCTGAACTTTTAGCACAAAAGAAAGCAGCAGACTGCCAGCAGAGTGAAGCAGCACGCATGCGCATTAGGTGAAGGTTCAAAAATTCACAGCGCCATCTAATGACCCGGCATGGTAACTACAGTGGATTCATGAGGGGAGGGGGGTCATGAGGGAGGGGGGAGATTCGAGCGGATGCATGTAAACACTTGAATTCGCCCGTGTCAACGCAAAACTTTTCATCTAATTAACATACCCATAATCCTCCGTTTCCCCCCACCGTGTCCGTGTAAACAGGGCCTGAGTCTTCGAGGCTCAATAACCGTGTTTCCATCTATTTTCATTTCGAATTTTGAGCTAATTTTTGAAATCTCGCAAATATGTAAATACAAATTAATGCGAAGCAGAAGTGTTTCCATCAACTGGCTTGAATCGCATCTACCGGGCCACGCACAGCGTCATTACGTCAGACGTCAGCGTCATTACGTCAGACGTCAGCGTTACGCATGTCTACAGTAAACAGGAAGTAGCGGTTGAAAACAGAACCCGGCCACACATCTCGTCAAAATGGAGAGAATATTTCAGGTATGTGTTGCTATCGGGCAAGTTGTATTTATTCTGTCATGCCAACTAGTTTTAGCGATGTTACATGTTGTCCGGAGCGGAAACAGCTGATCAGTCACATGACGTGAATGTTCGCTACGGCAGAACTGAGTCGGCAAATCTGTTTCCATCTGTCGTTTTGCGCATCTGCTCATTTTCGAAGATCCCAAAAACCACCTCAAGCGAGCGTATAAACTTTTTGGCGAATTTGAGGAAGTAAATTCGCATTTTGCCGTTTCCATTAAGCTTTTCTGCTGCGATACTTCAAAATGCGCATCTAGAAACCTTGATGGAAACACGGCTAATGTGACTTATCTGTTTAGATAAAGGTTGAATGAATGAATGAATGAACTCAGCCCTCTGTGAATAGCAAGCGGCCATCAGAGCACTCAAGCTAGGTTTATACTAGTGTCTCACGTCTTTTACCCCCCGTTGAGTGAACCCAGCGATGATGCAATTGCGTGTGTGTCACCGACCGCATTGAGTGTTTATACTTGGCAAGACGTGGGGGATAAATTATAATAAATCCCTCCCTCTTCCCTCCCTCTTCCAACTTTTTTTATTTTTTTTATTGAATTTATTCATTTCAAATTGTAAAAACACAAGAAAATTATTTACAAAACCACATTATAAAACAAAACAATACATGAAATGAAAGGAGGCAGAAGAAGAAAAAAATCTCATTATTTCTGCCCCTTCTTCAAACAAAATTAACAATCAATTCAAATAGCAATCACATATATAAAAAAATATATAAGATATTAAATGATTTCTCACACAAAACCATAAATTCTGAGCTTTGAACAATAATAAAAGAATATTATAGTCAACCAAATCATTAAAAAAAAAAAACTCAACTATGATTCGAACTCACGTCCTTTGGTGTTGCAGCGCAACGTGTTAACCACTAGACCACCACGGCTTGTTGTATAACAGCGGAGTTTGCTTTCTTTTAAAGGGTGCATGCAGGCGCGCATGCTTTTGTGTGCGCGCGCGTATATGTATTGGTGTGTGTGTGTGTGTGTTGGGTGCAATGCGCAAAGTGTGCTGAGGCACACGGTTTGCATGTGCGCGCACACACAGACAAGTTCTCTTCAAAACTATCCATGTGTCTGTCAAAGCAAAAACAAAAAACGCCCACAAACTTTGAACCAATCACACGCTGCGAGCCGCATCATCGGCTTCTCGGAGTTCTGCTTGGGGGCTATGTACACGACGCGCTGTCACCGGGGGATCACAGCGGGAGTGCGGCCAAAAGTTGCGCAATGTTTGCTCACTCAACGGGGGGTAAAAGACGTGCGCCAGGGCGTCTTGCCGAGTATAACAAGGCCTTAACAATTGGTCATTAGGCCGATGGTCCTCCTTGATCGCGTGAACAGCTAGTTTTGATTTGCTAGGTGCTATTTATAAGACAGAGTTTGTTGCAGCTCCTCAGACTGATGAAGACTTTTGGCTAAAAGACTAAATGTTTCAACAATTTATTTATATATTTTTAATCCATCCAGAGGACCTGACTTAACTTTGATTTTTCTACCTGTATAATTAAGCGTGCATTAGGATATGTTGGTTTAGTTCATTCATTCATTCAACCTTTATTTATACAGGCTAGCCTCGTTGAGTCACGGGGACTCATTTACAAGAGGGACCTGTCTCACTCACACCAAACAACCATCCACTCTCACACCTAGGGTCAATTTAGAGTCACCAATCAGCCTAACAAGCATGTTTTTTGGTCTGTGGGAGGAAACCGGAGTACTCGGAGGAAACCCACGCATGCACGGGGAGAACATGCAAAGTGGTACTAGATCCAAGAAAACCCTGGAGTAAAAGAGCATGCCCCTCTGCAGAGATAAAGCATTATTTATTTTAATTACTGAGCTTTTAGTGCACACGTACAACCACTACAAAACAATAAAAAGAATGTCATGAAACATGGTATGTCTGTACCGGTGCTCAGCAGCGTTGAGCGTGTTGAAATGTTGATTTCCTGCAGCAGCTCCAGTGTTTCTGTATGGAAGAGACGGATGGAGGAGCCCTCAGAGAACGCCATCCACACGCCTCCACCAGCACACGCCATGTGTGTAACACTGACCATGGGGTCTGGATGGACTTCAAATTTCTGTAACAAAAACATTAAATCTGTTATAAATGCAACCACCCACACCAGAAATATAATAAATTATTAAAATTAAAAAGAAAGACAAAATAAAAAAAACATTTTCAACTGGACTGTGGGCTTTCACTGGAATGTTATTCTGCTCCTTGAGCAAAACATTGCAAATAATAATGAAGCTTTTTCTTCATATAATCAGTTGACTTGTAGTGTTATCGTCAACGTTTTTTTTTTCTTCAAATATATATATATATATTTTTTTTTAGGTTTGCTCTCTACTCCGTGACAAGTTTGGTAAAAAACTTGCACTTTCTGTGTGCAAGTACATTAAATATAAAAAGATCCACATCACAAAGAAAAGAAGGTAAAACTTCACATTGCCTCAAACTCTGGTTTACTAAATATTTTTCCAATTACTTGACATCCATCCATCTTGGATGGATTATCTTGGATTATCTTGCTTAACTCTGAATGCCAGAAAACGCCTTGTACTGTAACTACTACCTTCCTACCGGCCATTGATTTACATGAATGCCCTGCCAGCTCCTGGCAGATGTTGGATGCTGTCTATCATGGTGAGCTACAAATCATTAGAACTACCGTGCACATCACTGCACCCTGTACTCCTTGGTCAGTTGGTCATCATTATCTACACATAGGCTCTCACATTGGTTATTTTCATCTATAAATCCCTCCTTGGTCTGCTACCTTCTTATATCTCCTCCCACGTCACGCCTTCAGTGCAGTTACAACATGCGCTCTCAGGACATCATTACATGCAGCGTTCCATCAGTGCGGACTGAACTTGGCCAAAAGGGATTTTTCCTACTCAGCTCCTACAACCTATAACACCTTGCAACAGGAACTGAAGTTGTCCACCTTAGTTTCTTTAAGGGGTTTCAAATATTTGATAATGTCAATAGAAAAATCAAGGCAGATATGTTCTTGATTTTAGTATTTCACCCTGATTTATTGTTTTATACACTACTCTTATTTTAGCTGCATTTTAGAGTCAGAGTCAGAGTCAGAGTCAGAGAGAATTTATTGTCATTTGCACCGCATGTAGTACATGTGTTGAAAACGAGATTATGTACACAGGGTCCCAGTTACATCCAACAACAAATGCAAGAGAAATACAATAATAACATCTAGGATTAACTAAGAGAGACATCACATCAGCTAGTAATACACTAAGCCCTAATGTAGTAGAAAAACATCATTATAAACAGCAGCACGAACATGAGCAGATGGTCACAGATGAACGCAGCAACAAGAAACAGATCAGTACAGTATCAGTATGATGTGACATTTTGCAGTGTTTATTCTTATTATTTATTTATTCATGAGTCTGACAGCCTCAGGGTAGAAGCTGTTTCTCAGTCTAGTGGTTCTACATTTGATGCTCCTCAACCTCCGTCCCGAGGGGAGTGGTGCAAAGAGTGAGTGTGCTGGGTGAGTGAGGTCTTTCATGATGCAGGTGGCTCTTTTTCTGCATCTGGAGGTGTAAATGTCTGTGATGGTGGGGAGACTGACTCCCACAGACTTCTGTGCAGCCTTCACCACTCTCTGCAGAGCTTTTCTCTCTGCAACTGTGCAGCCTCCATGCCACACGTTGATGCTGGAGCACAGGACGCTCTCCACTGCACACCTGTAGAACGAGGTGAGGACTGGGCTTCTCAGACCGGCTCGTCTCAGCCGTCTGAGGAAGTAGAGTCTCTGATGACCTTTCTTGATCAGGCTGGTGGTGTTGTTGCTCCAGCTGAGGTTATCATTCAAGTGTACACCCAGGTATTTGTAGCTGGAGACCACCTCCACCGCAGATCCACCTATATACAGTGGGGTGTGGGTGTGTTTGTTCCTTCTGAAGTCCACAATCATCTCCTTCGTCTTCTTCACATTCATGTGAAGGTTGTTCTCTTTGCACCAGCTCTCCAGATGTTCCACCTCCTGTCTGTAGCTGGATTCATCATTATCTGTGATGCATCCCACCACAGCTGTATCATCTGCAAACTTAACAATATGACAGCCTGGATGTGTGGCTATACAATCATATGTGAGCAGAGTGAACAGAAGAGGGCTCAGCACACATCCCTGAGGAGAGCCAGTGCTGAGGGTGATGGTGGAGGAGGAGAAGTTGTGGATCTTCACGGACTGTGGTCTGTCTGTTAAGAAGTCTAAGACCCAGTTACAAATAGAGGGGCTTAGTCCAAGTGTGGATAGTTTGTCTATCAGAGTTTGGGGGATCATGGTGTTGAAGGCAGATGTGAAGTCCACAAAGAGCAGACGCACGTATGAGTCCTTCTGATCCAGGTGGGTGAGAGCAGTGTGGACCACGGAGGAGATGGCGTCCTCTGTTGATCGGTTCTCACGATATGCATATTGATGAGGGTCCTCGTTGATGTTGACGGCTGTCTTGATGTGGGACATGACCAGTTTCTCAAAACATTTAGCGACTATCGGGGTGAGGGCCACCGGTCTATAGTCATTCAGACCAGTCACTGTGGAGCTTTTTGGGACTGGGATGATGGTGGCGGTCTTCAGGCAGGTGGGAACTGACTCCAGTGCAAGTGAGGTGGTGAAGATGTCAGCCAGCACCTCACAGAGCTGGTCCGCACATTCCTTCAGAACTTTCCCTGGGATGTTGTCTGGACCCGTAGCTTTATGAGGGTTGATCCTTCTGAGACTGCCTCTCACTTCTGCTGCGGTCACTTTGAGGTGCTCCTCGTCTGGTGATGAGGTGAGTCTGGTGCTAGTTGGTCTGTTTGGATCATCAAAACGTGCATAAAACTTATTGAGGGCATCAGGCAGGGATGGGTCCCTGGGGCATTGTTTGCTTTTGCCCTTGTAGTCTGTTAAGCATTTGATGCCCTGCCACATGCTCCTTGGATCATGTGAGGTGAACTGTCCCTCGATCCTCTGTGCATACGCGGCTTTGGCCTTCTTTATGCCATCATCCAGTTCTCTCCTGCACTTTCTCAACTCCTCAGTGTCTTTAGACTTGAATGCAGTGTCCCTGGCTGCCAGCAGGGTGCGGACATCTTTATTTAGCCAGGGTTTTTGATTGGGGTAAAATTTAACACACTTTCTTATGGATACATTTTCAGCACATGTACTGATGTAACCCAGGACAGAGGAAGCATAAAGCTCCAGGTCAATTGAATTTCCATTCGTAGCTGCCTCTTTGAAGACAGACCAGTTTGTGTTTTCAAAGCAGTCCCTCAGCATGGGGGAACTATCTTGGCGCCACGATGTTATCACTCTTTGTTCTGGCATCGAACGTCTGAGTGGGGGGAGCTGTCTAGGGACCAATAGCAGGGAGCGATGGTCGGAAGCCCCGATCGGTGGGCGTGGCTTCGCCGTGTACGCCCCCTTCACATTCGTGTAGACCTGGTCTAATGTCTTATTTCCTCGTGTTTCTGTGAAAACGTGCTGATTGAAGGTTGGGAGGATGGCACGTAAATCCACGTGATTGAAGTCCCCGGAAACAATGAAAAACCCCTCAGGATATTTACACTGCAGCGAAGTGAGTAACTCATGAATTTCTTCCTGAGCGACTTTAGCATTAGCATCGGGTGCTATGTAAACATTGCTTATTATTATCGCTGAATAGTCGCGGGGGAGGTAATGTGGCCTACATCTTATTGTTAAAAGCTCCACAGCAGCTGAGCAGATCCTGCTGATAACGGCACAGTTCGTGCACCAGTCTTTGTTAACGTAAATACAGACACCCCCACCTCGCGTTTTCCCCGTAGTCTCGATGCTCCGGTCCGTTCTGAAAAATAGTTTATTATCCAACTCGTAAACAGAGTCAGGAGTGTCTTCATTGATCCATGTTTCCGTGAGACAAAGCACCGAACATCTCCTCATCTCCCCAGACGTTGTTACTCTCAGACGAAGCAGATCCATCTTGTTGTCGAGCGAACGCACGTTAGACAGAAATAAAGCCGGCATCGGGGGTTTACCGGTTTTAGCGTCTGCTCGTAGTCTCGTCATGATTCCTGCTCGACAGCCACGTTTTTTCCCTCGAGAGCACCTCTTTCTCTTCTTTCCTCCGCGCATCTGCTTCCAGAAAGATGATCTAAGCAGATCCAATCTTCCGAGTTCTGATTTGAGTTCGTTGCTGATTTCAGCTGTGCCTTGTGGTAAATCCGCTCCAATTCTCAACAGCTCAGTTCGGCTATAATTCACCCGCAAAAAACGCGCAGAGTCAGGTACAAAAACACTATTAAAACTACTAAAAACTGGGGATGTTCTGGAAGCCCATGAAGCTGCTACTGGTCTGAGCGCGGCCATCTTGGTTCTATTTACTGTATTATTTACTGAATTATTACATACTGTATGTATGTATCTATTTTCTATTTATTTACTGTAGTTTATTGGTATTGCAGTCTGTACTTTATATGTTCTGTCTGGAACAAGTCTTTCTTGTAAATGAGTCCTCGTGGCTCAATGAGACTAGCCTGTATAAATAAAGGTTTAATTAATTAATCTTTACCACTTCTTCCTTTTTGGGGTCACAGGGGTCACTAGTTCCAATGCCCAGCAGTCACAGTGAGAGAGGTGGGGGACACCCTGGACAGGTCTCCCGTCCATCACATGGACCAGGGACATTTATTTCTAAGAGAAAGTTTACTGTTTCTACTTTAAAAGCAGATTTAGTTGTCTGAAGAAGTAAAAGAGCCCCCACCCCACCCTAAATAGTCATTGCTCTACACTCGTTTTTGCAAACGAGATCCAAATGTCTCCAGTACTTTTGTAATTTACAAAGTCCCCGACGCACAGAGTATGTTTTAGCATGATTCCTTTGCCTACAATCTTTTTGGAAGCACAATGTAGCAAGAGTTTCAGGCCCGCGCTCCTAATGAGTTGCTTGAAATAAAAGCAATGAGCCTTATCGTGGCAACACATGCAGCCCCTGCGGTCTTCGGCGTGACAAGGGCTGGTGTGGGCATAATCTTGAACCTCATATCACTGTCAGTAAAGAAGTTGCACGAAACCGGGCAATTAGTCAGTGAGGATGACTGAGTGAGGATGAGAAAGCACCGCCCACCCCCACTCAGAAGCACTGGCAGACAGGGATTACCACCTGTTTGTGCGCCCTTGCCAGTGGGCCCACCTTTGTTTGAAATGTGGGTAAAGGAAAGAAGCCTTTGATGTGTTTTCTCCGTTAATTGACGCTACAGCAGAGGGTGCCAACTATGTCTGGAAAACTAAACAGAACACATCTCCCTGATTTTGAAAAAAATAAATAAAAAAAACATAGAAAGAGCCTAATTTCACCTTCAATAGCGATTTCAAACTAGATAAGTTGATTTAAGTATTCTTCTCAGCGATGATGTTCTATATGTTGCATGACATAATTATCACATTAATCATTATCAAGCATGGTGGCACTAAAAGGGACTTTCATCTCATCAGCGGCTAACATACTGTGGTTGCTGAATGCCATCTTGCCGACCATATGTTTAAACCACCTGAAGGGCATTCTGCTAAGATAATAACAGTATGTCACGACAGACATACATGTTAGAAAATATTAAGATAAGCCCAAAAAGCACATAAAATATTTTTCCATTTTTATTTTAGGGGAATCATTTATGTTAATTACACTTATTTTATATTACATCTAATAATAAGGCATATTTTTCCTTATCGCATATACAGTAGATGAAATGTGCTGAATGTCTGTTGAGCTGTGTTATACAGGGATAAGTACAAGTTGCAACGGTTTCCCAAACCAACAATCTGGTACTAGTCCACTGGATCCAGCCTTGCTTTAAAGATGAGGTAGTCAGTGAAGCTTGACAGTAGTAATGTGGCCTTTTCCACTCGGCTCAGCAGTGTCACACTAAAAGCAGCATCCCTCCTACGGTCCACCTCCAGCAGTGGGAAATAACAGCAGAGCTCCAGTCCCAAACATTACAGCTGGTCTGAACAGCTCATTAGTCCATCATTACAGCAGGTGACAAGGTGTCTTTATCTTTTACTGTGAGCCAGGTCCGCATCTCCACTCGGAGGGCGAGGGAGCTGAGTGGACAGATGAGTGATAGGTGAAACCAAGAAGAGCAAAAAAATAATAAAGGGAAGAGGTAAGAGCAAGGTCTACCAGTCAGTATTGATCAAAGCCTGCAAGCCCATGCATGTCCTACTATGTTAGTGTCTGGTAGCACTGGAGCAGATAAGACCTCCACAGGGTTGAACTTCGAGTATTTTTTTTATTAATAGCGAGACAGAGTCGTTAAAAAAATGTCCGCATTATCACCAGATTCAATCAGACCCTACTGTTCCACAAAATTATAAATAAAATGTCACTGATTGGTTGAGATTTCCTTAATTTTCTCCCTAATTAAGCCATTTCAAAATCCAATTGTGCTCCTCAATTCCTGCTGCTACTTAGCCTTTCTATTTGCTCTGATGAAAATGTAAAATGGGTTTGTAGTTAATTTATTTTGCAATTTTGCTCTCACGCTCAGACTTGTGTCAGCAGTGAAACCTTTAAAACATAATCAAATGTGGTACAATTGGCTTAAATATGGATTTTGGTGAAGGGGAAAGTTTGCTGCAGTCATTTTTGTGAAAATAAATATTCATAAAAACAGCTATGGATGGATTATTTTCAGAAACAAAATGGCTAACTGAGGTCTCATTTAATGTTGCTCTGTTTCATACCTACACATTTTAGAAAACAGGCAAGAGGTCACAAGTTCATTCCTTCCAATAGCCTATATGCCACGGACTTCCGTTCCAGCTCTTCCGCATTCATTACACATGCGGCGCACTTCCGGTTTGCAGTCAACACGGTGTTAGCGATGGCGTTCTTCACGAGATCTCTGCAGGACTTGCCGACAGTCACTGTTAATAATGTCTACAGAATAATTCAGACCTTCTCTAAAGCGTCCACATCTAAGAAGGATAAAGGATTTAAGCTTTGTGTCCAACTACATAAATAAATATGAAGGTAAGTCGGTATTTGTTTTCAGTTCACCAAACTGCCTCATGTAGGCTAACACAGCTAACATAGTTAGCCTCGCTAATCTGTTGAGTAAACGTGTTTTGTCTGTACAATGTTTTCTTATTAACACAAATGTTAGTTTCAAACAAGGAGGCAGGAGAAGTCAGTTAGGGCTGAGTGTTTACAGTCCATGAGGAAGAGAGCCAGAAGCCCAACTGTTTGAGTCACAGCCACCTGACAGTTCAGTTTCAAACAAGGAGGCAGGAGATTTAGAGCAGATTTAGAAACAAAAGTTATTTTAATTCAAGTTTGTGTACAAAAGTTGAGCTGAAGTCAAACCTGTTAAATCACTGTTTGTAG
Organism: Garcialebias charrua; assembly: GCA_038048925.1. Classification (NCBI taxonomy): domain Eukaryota; kingdom Metazoa; phylum Chordata; class Actinopteri; order Cyprinodontiformes; family Rivulidae; genus Garcialebias; species Garcialebias charrua. Next base: position 24,729 of record JBBPBX010018728.1, on the reverse strand, counting down.
CAGGCCTTAATAAGAGATGTTTTCTTTCACTGCACAGGACACGGCAGGTGTTGGTGATGATGAGGGAACCCCTGGTCCATCCTAGATGTTTGTGAGACGTGGGAAGACACCACCGCTACAGCTCAAACATGAGGGAAGCAGTGAGGAGCTGAGATTGGATCCAAACACCAAATACAAACAAGTTGTTCCACTGAGGCACTGTAATCTGACTGATTACATGTTTTTAAATCTCCAAAAGCAGTCGAGGAAGCTGGGAGTTAGTCAGAAGATGTAATAATAATAATATAATTTAAACAGTGTTTAAATATTGTGCCTCATTTAGCTTGACTCATACGTTTTGTACAGTAATGTAACATTATCAAATTTCTTTTTAATAAAATGGCTAAAACGACTCTAAGCCTGTCTTAAACCAAAATACAGTACACATTTTTTTTGGGTGATAATACATCAATGAAGACAAAAGTCAGAATGTTTTGAACATTTTATTTTCTTACAAGTAGTAAGTAGTGTGACTGTAGTGTCAGGGTAGTCCTTGAAGTCTGCAGGTAGATTTTTATGTATCTGCTCTTCAGGTAGAGCCGAGTACTGTCAATAAAAAGTTGCTGTGAAAATCCGTCTGACCGTGGACTGATGGACACCGTATGGGTCAGCAAGGTCCCGTTGCTTTGATCCAAGGTCAAGGTCATTTAAGAACAGGAAGAACTCAACGGGCTGCATGGTGTGGAGTGGATAAATAATCAATAAATAACACTGAACAACTGGTAATAACTAATAATTAAATCTCAATGTCACTACAGTACTTGTGCAATACAGTAACCTGTCACACAACCTGTGTAATGTTGATTATGTGCATACATATATATGCACATAAAGTTTTAAATATATATATATACTGTATATATAAATATATACACATATATATAATAATATATTATATATACTGTATGTGTATATATTTATATATATATATTTAAAACTATGTGCATGTTAGCTTATATTACTAGCTTGAAATACTTGCAGTAGTTAATTCAAATTCATCCTGCTGCATCGTTATATCCGTCTCTCTTCAGGACTTTGTGAATATTATAATTACTTTTTCACTGTGCATGCTTTTAGTATACATACAGTAGTTTGTTCTTTGATTTTTAGCAAGTCAAATCTGCTCTTCTCATCCTGAGCACTTCATTGTACTGTTAACTCTGTGTTAACCTGTATAAGACAAATAAACACAAGTTGAACTTGATGGGGAGTTCCTCTCAGTTCTTGGTGAACACCGACCATGAATGGCAGAGCAGAGCAGTCATGGGCCAGCAGGAACACATCAGGAGGTCAGATGATGCAAACCTGAAAAAAAAACAAGTGTTCATATTTACCTACAAGTAAAAAACCAAACAGAGAACTCTTTATGAGAGTTATGCTTTAAAATAAATAATTACATCTCAGGAAATTAAATGTTTAATTGGAGTGAAACCGTTCTGGTTTCATATTAAAGGAAACAGCAGAGAATATTTCAGAGGTGTAACAGCCCTGAAGTTACTAAGAGTTTACAAACATATTTACAGATTAGAAAACATATGTTAAAATCTGAATATTATTTTAAAAGTATGTAGTTACAAACTTTTATTAAATCACTCATCATGACTCCAACATTAAATCTACAAGTGCAGGATGTGGTCGAGTGATAATCGTGTTTCTTCACTGCAGTGTTTCTTACTGAGCTGCAGCTGTGTTCTCCTCCTCCTCGCTGTCCTCTCTGCTCTCCCAAAGCCCCGGTCATGGAAGTGGAAGGGACAATTATTCCACTGGAACAATGCAGGTACAGCTCATTTTTAACCACTGTTTGATGCTGGCTCTTGAATATTCTGAGATTTAAAACGCCAGCTACAACCGAGTGTTAGCTTTAAGGCTAACTCGGTTAGCCACGAACTCTGGCATTAAAATATAAAAAACTAAGCGCTCTATAGTCCCTGCTATTCACTGGACACAACGGCACACAACAAATCTCTCTTGTTGTACCAGTAGCTCGCAGATAATTTACCTTTTGTGTCTTTTACATGGTCTAGTTCTAGAAGCTACCGCTAACAACAACAGTAGTAGATGAGAGCCGGAAGTGAAGCGCATGGATCATATTTTAACGGAAGTACGTCACCACTACCCGTGGCATATAGGCTATTAAAATAGGAAAACATGAGCACACATTCTGACCAATTACTTCTGCAAATCTATAAGAAATACTGGTTCCCTTTCAGTCTGGTCTCTCAGTGCAACATACTTGCTATGGGAATTGCGCCCCCGCACGATTACATGAAGGAATATACTCACGCCTTTACGGCTAGGGGCGTCACCGCCGCGCCAGAGGCCCCACCCTCTGGGTACTTAAGCGGCTTGCGCCCCTCCATCTTTCTCTTTTTGCCCTTCACCTCGCTTAACACCTGAACTTCGTGGGACTTCTCTGTTGTTGCATCGCTCGACTGAGGTGAGCTTGCTCCCTACACTGAGCCTACAGTAGGGGTGTAACGGTACGCTAAAATCCAATTTTGGTTCGGTTCAACTACAAGGAGGGCTCGGTTCGGTTTATTTTCGGTACAAAAAAAAAAGTACAAAATAAAGACTTACAAAATGTTTATTTTGAAAATATGCCAAAAATACGTTTGTATTGTATTGTAGTAATAAATAAAAGTGACCCATTTGGATGATATTTTAAAGAAACAGCACTCTACAATAAAACTATTTTAACAATAATAAAAATATTAATAAATACAATAACAGTCAGAACCAGAGCAATAAGCAGCAGCAGACTGTTTACAATCTAACTAATCAAATTTTTGTCCAGTAGCAGCAGTGTGGCAGTATTTGTCCTCATTACTGTACTCACAACCTCTTCTTGGTGGGACAGGTGCTGGAACAGTTCAGAGTTCAGTTCAGTCATCACACACTTCTTAGCTGCAGGTGATCTGGTCACCAGATTCTGGTGGATGTCTGTCCCTGAAGTGGAAGAAAAGAGCAGCTACCTCTGTCCCACACTGGAAATAAAAGACAAAAAAATAAATAAAAATAAAAACAAGTTAATAAGATTATGATTTTGAATAAAAAAGATTATTTAGATAATAATAATAAAAGAACAATACCTCTTCTTGAACGGTTGAATCTCTCACTCATCATTAGGGCAGGGCTTTGCTCCAGGGCTTGTTGATATCAGTTTTAGTTTTTTCATAAAGTTCTGAACTTTTTGAGTGATGGGTGTTCGTAGCGAGGATGAATAACTTTAAAGCCTGTGCATATAACAACATTCACTTAGAATCATAGATTTAAAAACTCATAGTTTGTGTTATTGCTCTGGACTGATGTGATTTACCTGATAATAGTAGTTTAAATGCAGCAGCTGTTGTTGTTGGCGCTGTTGCAAGCTGCTTTTTCTTCGTTCACATTCCGATGACGTAGTTTCAAGCGCGTTCACGTGAGACGTGTTGCTGCTGTAGAGTCTTCATACAACATCCACACAGCTTTGGATGTGCGCACTCGTATTTTAAGAAGAAACGTTCCCAAACAGGAGACCGTAGTGAGAAGCTAACGGCTAAGGGCTGCGCGAGATGCGCGTGCTGCGCAATAATAGCTCCGTGCTGAAACGCTCCCAGGAAATTTTGTTCCGCGGCGCATATATTAACGTTCAATGAGTGAAAAAATAACCGAAACGGTACGCAGGTGGACCGAACCGAACGTGACGTACCGAAACGGTTCGGTACACCCATTAGTACCATTACATGCCTAGCGTACAGAGAAATGTTCCTGCGTATTGCTGGATTGGCGAAAGCTATTCCAGCGTTTTCTACTCACCTTCGAAGTTTTCTTCTTTTCCGCAGCTTTTTCGCTCGACGACGCTAAATGCGTCACAACCTCTTGCTAATCTTTAGCAGGCTAATCAGCGAAAGCAAGACGATGGAGAAGACGGCTTCGAACAAAAGAAAACTGGGAACAACTTCGACGCTTCTCGCTGGACATGGCTCCCGAGAAGGGAAAACAGAAGACAAGGAGGAGGAAAACCAGGACGACGAGTCCTCGCTCGTGCCCATGCCCCAACGGCTACGGTTACTCCCTCTCGGCGATGGACACCCACGAGGCCTGTCCTGTCTGTCTAGGGATGCTGCATGCGAGGAAAGCGCTGGAATTCCCCAACTCCTGCTCTCACTGCCGTTGAATGTCGGCAGTAGTGAGGAGACGACGGGCTGACGCGTTGGCCAAATCCATGACTAGGAACGCGGTGCTGAAGGTCGCACTAAAGTGCTCCCTCCTGAACCGGAGCCCGAAAACGTGGACCTGGAATGCAACGTCCGAGTCGGAGAGGACAACATGTTGGACTCCTCAGTTGCCGCCGAGGACTCGATGCTTGAAGTGTCCGACCAAGACGCCGAATATGGTCACAAAGGAGAAACTGTGAGTTCCTCCCAGAACCTGGCGTACATTCTCCCGGAACCGGACTTGTCGGTACCTGCTCTGTTCGACCTGTGCCATAAGGCGGCAGATGCCCTGCAGGTCACGTGGCCAGACCCCACCCTCGCCAACAGGCTACGAGGCTAGCGGGAAGCTATTTCTACGCGAAACAGCCGACAAAGTCACAGAAAATGCCCATTTTTCGGACTTCCTCATGGAGCTCAAACGCTCCTGGGCGGAACCCAGAGCTTCCATCATGTTGCCATTATCCCGACTCCTTGACGTCGCGGGAATGGAGACAGCAGGCCTCGCCAGGAGACTCTGGCGGCTCACCTGGCCCTCACAGCCACGGGAACGAAACCTGCGCTACCTAGCAGGGCCTGCCGCGCTTCGGAGAAACAACTCGAAAAGTGCTCGCGCAATGAATGCATTGACCATGGTGCAGGCGTGCCTGGCGGAAAAAACTGCATGATATCCAGGTAACAAAAGACGAGCAGGCCACAACGGAAGCCATGGAGGAGGTCCGCCGTGCCTCGGAGCTCGTGCTCCGCATGATGGGGACAATAGCCATTTCCCAAGGCAATACAATGGCAGAATTAGTTGTCACCCAGCGCCATCTTTGGCTAACTCTGTCGGACCTCCCAGAAAACCAGAGGTCCACCTTCCTCCAGCACTTGATCGAGTCAACGGGACTCTTCGGGGGAGCCCTGGAACGCGTCCAGGCCAGAATGGAACAAAGACGCAAACAGGCGGAAGCCCTCCGCGAGGGGTTGCTGAGGAAAAGCTTTGCACCCCCAAAGGAAGACACGCGTGTCCTCCTACGGAAGAGACCCGCTGGTGACGGTGAAACTTTCCAGTACCGGCCGAGGACCTCTCCAGTGACCCCATGTGGAAAGCAGACTCGGACCTGATGAAACAGGACAAACTGATAATTTTACAGGTTTGCCCGCCCATGTGGTACGGGAACCTAATCTCTTGAGCCCAGTCTCCCCTTGTAAAAAAACTACGAGGAGCTAGTGGCATGTGTACGTGCACCAAACATGACTCGCCTATTGCATGTGTAAACAAAACAAACACTGTTTCAGACATGTACAAAAATAAAAGTACCAAAGCACAGACTGCCCTGGTTCTTGACTCGAGTCCCATTTTTATAAACAAACCATGTGGTCAAACTATGAACCGCAGCGAGATACACGAGCTCTGCCAGAGACGGCCAGATCTCGCGATATTTTCTGTCGGGCCGACCAACCTGCTCAGAAGAGCGCAAGAAGGGTCAAAGGTCACCCCTCTGACGCTAAAACACGACGAGCAACAATTCAACATGCCCTCCAGGCTCAGTGCGCATGCGCAGGCCTGGAAGGCGTGTCTACCAAATGATTGGGTCATGACAACGATATGTCATGGACTCAAGTTGCAGTTTTCAAAAAGACCACCCCGTTTCACAGGGGTGCTGCAATCTAAAATCAACCCTACACGTGCACACGTGCTGAGGGAGAAAGTTTCAACGATGCTGCAAAAGGGAGTGATTAGTTCGGTCTCAGGACGCAAGCTACGCTCTGGTCACTATAGCAAAATACTTCCTGGTGCCCAAGAAGGATTGTTACCTGAGACCGATTCTGGATCTCAGGACTCTCAACAAGAGGAATAAAATATTTAAGTTCAAGATGCTTACATTGCGGCAAGTCCTCCAGTCTGTGAGACCTGGAGACTATGCGTGTACAGTGGATTTAAAAGATGCTTATTTCCATATAGGCCTATGGAGGAAACACAGAAAGTTCCTCCGCTTTGCCTTCGAGGGAAACACTTAGGAATTCAAAGCTTTACCATTTGGTTTAAAGACTGTTCTGAATACATTTACCAAATGTCTGGATACAACCCTGACCCCTCTTAGGAATCAAGGACTCAGGGTCATGAATTACTTGGATGACCTGCTGATTCTGGCTGAAAGCAGAAAGCAGGCCCAGTCACACTCCTATAGGGTGATTTCTCACCTGGAGTCTCTTGGTTTTGTCATAAACCTACAAAAAAAGCGATTTGACTCCATCACGGGTTACCATATTTTTGGGAGTACAGATCGACACTGTCCAGTACAGAGCATGACTCTCAAAGGAACGAGTTTCCTCCATTCACCGGTGCCTGGAAAGATTTAAAGACAGTGTAAAGTGAAATTAAATGTGTGTTTTTAGTTTGTCACATGGCATAAATATGTGTTATTAATCACCCATATAAATCTGACTGATTAAAAACATTGTTTTCCTTATAAAATTAAGTGTCAAAAATCATGAAAAAACATGATTTTGCCTTGCTCTGAAACGGTGGGGGCGTGTCAGCGCGTGGGCGTGGTTTCAGCGCAGTACTGCGCCATGTCCTGCCCCCTTCAGAGCTGAGCTGTGTGGGGAGGCATACGGGGGAAGCAGAGATCCACCTGCTCCGTTTTTATCTGAGTTCTGGCTTCCAGCAGCTTCTTTTTCCAAGAGTTACGCTGTTTTTAGTGCACTAACAACTCTGGTTATGTTTTTAAAGTTGAGGACACATAACTCCGCTGTTATAATCAGCGCTATTTTAGAAGATGAGCGGACTCGCGGTCCGACCCGGTCACATCGCATGTGGGGTTTAATTAACCCCGCGCGTGCGCGGAGGTGCAGGTGGCATGTGGTCGCTCCAGCAGCACGCCTGGGTTTTAGAGTACTGGAGGGAGACGGTCGGTAGCGAGTGAACGGCTCCACCAAAGAACGCATTTATACGGCTGGAGCTGCAGGGGGTGGGGCTTGTGACCGCGTGACGAAACGCGGTCACATTTAAACCACGCCTAAAAAATCCTGAAAGAGAAATATGTTTATACACAGTTTGATCTATAACTCCAAAATTAATTGAGCTACAATTTTGAGACTTTTTACTCATTTACAAGATTACAATTATGACATTTATAATGTTTATTGAAGAAAATGTTGAAATTCACTTTACACGGTCTTTAAACTGGACCAACGGGTCCATGTGAAAACCTGCCAATGCCTTTTAGGCCTCTTGGCAGCAGCCATTCCCTGTGTGCCACACGCATTAATGAAAATGCGGCCCATGCAGCTATGGATAAACCAACGAATACAACCTGACCTGCCTAATCAAGCAGAAAATGTTAGGATAGATTCAGAGTGCCTGGAGGCCCTGGAACCCTGGAGAGATTTGTCCGTTTTCACGGAAGGGGTCTCACTGGGAAGGGTGTCATCTCGTGTGGTCATCACGACGGACGCCTCAAAAACAGGATGGGGGGCGATCTGTAGAAATCAGAACGCCTGTGGCCTTTGGAACGAACAGGAAGCAAGATTACACATCAACTTCCTGGAATTGTTGGCCGTATTCCTGTCATTAAAATACTTCTTCAACAAAGGTCTGATTGCTGGACAACATATCCTGGTGAAATCAGATAACAGGACCACAGTGTCCTTCATCAACAGAGAGGGAGGGACAAGGTCCCAGGCCCTCCTCGGACTGGCGCAGAGGATGCTCACATGGTGTGCTCCAAGGATCTTGTCACTTAGGGCGACTCATGTCCCTGGTGAACTAAATTATGGAGCGGACGCCCTCTCAAGAGGACCTCTTTTGGCGTCAGAATGGAGCCTGAACCCACGGATTGTGGAACAGGTCTGGTCACGATTTGGGAAAGCCTCTGTGGACCTGTTCGCCTGCAGGGCTAGCTCACACTGTGACCTCTACTTCTCCTTGAGGGAAGCAGACGCTCCATTGGGTATGGATGCTCTGGCACATGATTGGCCTGCAGGGGTGCTCTACTATGCCTTTCCACCTGTCCCTCTGATCGGGGCGACATTGGAATGGGTACGTCAGGGAGCTCTCTCCTTGATTCTTATAGCCCCCAGGTGGCCACAGAAAACGTGGTTCCCAGAGTTTATTTCAATGCTATCTGGGATACCATGGCAATTGCCTTCTCATAGGGACCTGCTGACTCAGGTACGTGGACAGCTCCTACACCCACGTCCAGAGTTATGGCAACTTTCAGCCTGGCCCCTGAAGGGGTCTGGCTGAGGGCCTAAGGCTTTAGTTGCTTTGTCCCAAAACAAACAACAACAACATTCCAAGGTTAACAAGGACCTGAGAGGTTACCCTGTGCTTGGCCTGAGTTTTCTACCTCCACATCTGTCACCTAATTTCTTGTGACATGGCGGGTCCATTTTTCCTCCTGATTCTTAGGATGTTCCAATGGGAAAAGGGAGGACAAGTATTCACACTGATGGAGCATGCTTAAGCTGTCTCTAGTTGGTGTTGTATATATGTATGCCCAGTGGAAACATCACGTTGGCGTTTTTTACATTTAGCATTTTTTCCTCTTAGCATGTGCTTTCTACATTCCCTTCAGAAAGCAGCTGGGAGATGCCTGTCTTTAGGACGGATGTTCTCACATGCACTTCGCTGAGCATTTGAAGGGCGTGAATGGATTACTTTCCCATAGCAAGTATGTTGCACTGAGAGACCAGACTGAAAGGGAACTGAAAGTTATGCACCATAACTCATGTTCCCTGAAGGAAGGGAACGAGGTGCAACAATGCTGGCCCTTTTCAATGCTGAAAGCTCGGTGAAGTGCAACTTTGGAGAAAGATGGAGGGGCGCAAGCCGCTGAAGTACTCAGAGGGCGGGGCCTCTGGCGCGGCAGTGACGCGCCCTAGCCGTAAAGGCGTGAGTATATTCCATCAGGTAATCGTGCAGGGGTGCGATTCCCATAGCATTGATGATGTAACCAACCTCAAAACCATCACTGTTCGGGCTAATCAGAAGCCATGGCTGACAGCTGAGGTTTACAGACTCCTGAGAGCCAGGAATGCTGCCTTCAAAGCGGGAGATCAGGTGGGCCTGAGGGCAGCCAGAAAGAACCTGGATCTGGGCATCAGAAAGGCCAAGGAGCAGTATTCCAGGAAAATAGCTCACCGTTTCAAGGACAGCAAGGATACACGCAGTCTGTGGCAGGGAATACAGACCATCACAAACTACAAACCCCCCCCCAGACCTGTGACAGCTCAACCTCTACGCTGAATGAACTGAATGAGTTCTTTGCTCGGTTTGAGGCAAGTAACAGCACACCTGCACATAAACTCCCCCCCTCTCCTGATGGCCAGGTGCTGGCGCTGTCCTCAGACAGCGTAAGGCGATCATTTATCAAGATTAATGCCCGGAAGGCCTCTGGTCCTGACAACATACCTGGTCGTGTGCTGAAGGACTGTGCAGGGGAACTCGCAGCGGTCTTCACGGACATCTTTAACATCTCACTGAGCCAGGCCATCGTCCCCACCTGTTTCAAAGCCACCACCATCATCCCTGTCCCAAAGAAGGCAACGCCCGCATGCCTCAATGACTATCGCCCAGTAGCACTCACCCCCATCCTGATGAAGTGCTTTGAACGGCTAGTCATGAAAAGCATCACATCTGTCCTCCCTGCCTCCCTGGATCCCTTCCAATTTGCATACCGACCTAATCGCTCAACCGACGATGCCATCTCCTCTGCCCTCCACACAGCTCTCACACATCTGGACACGAAGGACTCTTATGTTAGAATGCTGTTCATCGACTTCAGCTCGGCATTCAACACCATCATCCCCCAACAGCTCATCCATAAACTGGACAGTCTGGGGCTGAACACCTCAATGTGTAACTGGCTGCTAGACTTCCTGACCGGGAGACCACAGACAGTACGGATCGGGAGTAACACATCTAGCACCATCACATTGAACACAGGGGCCCCACAAGGATGTGTGCTGAGCCCCCTTCTATTCACCCTGCTAACACACGACTGCACACCATCGTACAGCTCCAACCACTTCATCAAGTTTGCGGACGACACAACAGTGGTAGGTCTCATCAGCAACAACGATGAGACGGACTACAGGAACGAGGTGAGCCGCTTGGCCTTGTGGTGCGGACACAACAATCTCACTCTCAACGTGGAGAAGACAAAGGAGATTGTCGTGGACTTCAGGAAGAGGGATGCACAACATGCCCCTCTGACCATCAACAGCACCGCAGTGGAGAGAGTGGACAGCACCAAGTTCCTGGGAGTGCACGTCTCGAAGGACCTGTCCTGGAGCAGGAACACTGCAGCACTGGCCAAGAAGGCTCACCAGCGCCTCTACTTTCTCCGCAAGCTGAAAAGGGCTGGAGCTTCAACCCCCATCATGTGCACCTTCTACAGGGGTGCCATAGAAAGTGTCCTGACCAGCTGCATCACGGTGTGGTTTGGTGCATGTACTGCATCATGCCGCAAGAGCCTCCAGCGCATCGTGAGAGCAGCTGAGAAGATCGTCGGCACCTCCTTGCCCTCACTGCAGGACTTACACAGCAAACGCCTCACTCGGAAAGCCCACTGCATGGCAGGTGATCCCACACACCCACTACACAGCTGCTTTAGACTGCTGCCATCAGGGAGGAGACTGAGGAGTCTCCAGGCTCGTACCAGTAGACTGAGAGACAGCTCTGTTCATCAGGCAGTCAGAATGCTAAACACTCTGCCTGCTCTGCCTCCCCTCCCATTTGAACTGCCTTAACACAAAAAACTTTCTCACACATTACCACTCAACACAAAGTTTTTAACACTGGACTCTGTGTCATCAAACGGGTTATTCACTAAACTCTCGGTCATGTGCTCATTCAGTTTGCACTACTTCTCATATTTGCACTAATGTTTGTATTACATTACTGCCTATAGTCATACTACTGTTTACATTCACTGTTTACATTTATTAATACGGTTTACATTTATTACTACTGCTTTACATTTATTACTACTGTTTACATTTACACTACTTTTATCTACACTACTGCAGATACATATACAGCATTCTCTGACTAGCCTTATCTAAGGATGCCAAATGTGCCTTATGTGCCTCACTGCATATGCCACTTTGCCTATATACCAACATCAAATACCTCATACATATACTGTGTACATTAACTTATATGCTGCTGTGCCACTCTTTGCAAATGTCAATGCTAGAACCTTCAGTTTATTTTATAGATATACTTTTTATACTTTTTATACTACTATGCAAAAACTCAGGACAGTATTACACTTTTATTATTTCATTTTATGCTTATGTTCATTGGGTGTTTGGTGTTTTAGGGGTGTTTGGTGTTTCAGTGTTGGTGTAAATTTTCATACTTTTATACTATTATGAAAAAACTCAGGACAGTGTTACACTTTTACTATTTTATGCTTATGTTTATTAAATGTTTTAGTGTTTAGTGTTTAGATGGTTACTGTTGCACCGAGGGACTGAGAGAAACGCAATTTCGGTCCTGTGTATGTCCTGTACATATTGCAGTTCTGACAATAAAGTTGACTTTGACTTTGACTTT
>JBBPBX010018727.1:22552-39467 GCA_038048925.1 Garcialebias charrua | reverse complement strand
AATTAAAGACCGTGTAAAGTGAAATTAAATGTGTGTTTTTAGTTTGTCACATGGCATAAATATGTGTTATTAATCACCCATATAAATCTGACTGATTAAAAACATTGTTTACCTTATAAAAAGTCTCAAAAATCATGAAAAAACATGATTTTGCCTTGCCCTGGAACGCTGGGGGCGTGTCAGTGCGTGGGCGTGGTTTCAGCGCAGCTGCGCTCGTGTCCTGGGGCCTCATGTACAAAGACTTGCGTGGATTTCTTACTGAAAAGTGCCGCACGGTCAAATCCAGAAAAGTGTGTACGCACAAAAAAATCCAGATGTATCAAACTGTGCGTACACCGGAATCCACGCACATTCCTTTTGTACATCACAATTAACGTGGAACTGAGCGCACGTGAGACACCTCCCCTGACACGCCTTCATTTACATATGTTAAACAGATGCAAATTACTTCCTGCATGTGTGAAGGACATGTTTGTTTGATCCCTGCGCGATCAGAAATCATTTCTAGATTCAGGAAAATAATGAATTTAATATAATATGAGTGAGGAAAATAATCCTAAGTAAGAATAGTAATAAAATGTGTTTATCACGCAAAGAACGAGTGATTGTGTGTCGGTATTTGTGTGTGCGCGCACCCTGCTTTGGTGCGCAACCGGCACATCCATTCATTCTGAGTGAAAATATTAACTTTGCGCACGAGTTTATTACCATAATTACTGTAAACACAGAGGAACTTAGATGTTTGGTAGAACATAGATCTTTGTTTATTTAATAGATGATATGAAGAAACGGGTCTGTGCGTCTCAGTGGAGAGTTTTCATGACATGACGTGATGTTGGAGTCTCCAAACGCTGCGCGCGCCAGCCTTGTGCGCAGTCTGTTTGTCTGTGAAGCTTTTACTCTCCTACAAGTTATATATGGTGTACTTTCACGTGTCATTTTGGAGAAATCTACAATAAACGCAGATTATGAATCACCTCCAGCTGCCGTGTAACACGTACCGGCGAGGGTGCGCGCGCGCTCCAAAGCGCGACCACTCAGCCTTTAGAATCATATGGATGAGACATTCCATTGGATATGATCAGGCTTTGTGTGGACTGGACTGCCCTGATCGGCCTGCAGCTCCCTCAGGAAAGCTCCTGTGGAACAGTTTGATCGCTGCTTCTGCATGTGCACGCGTGATGCACGGCTCCTGTGTTGCTCCAGAGCGCAGCAGTGCCAAACTGAAAAATGATTATTTCTGAAAACGGCTGATAAGCCATATCCTAGATCAGAAAATTATATCTGTTTATAAATAAATGCTCTGCGTGTTACACTATTTATTATATCCTCCAGTAAGGCTGAATGAATCCGTTCCTGTTAAATTTATTTTTGGCACAACTTTGCGCGTCCTTTATTTAACTGCGTCATGTGGATGTAATACTTGTTAATCGTGTGTTTGGTGGGAATATTAATCATTTTCACATCATGAACAGTTAATAATAATAATAATAATGATGACATCAATTTATAACGCACATTTCATCAATGGAAATCTCAAAGTGCTACAAGGTGCAACAGAATTAAATGTCAATGAAACAAATAATAAAACAATTAAAATCAACAACAGTATCAGCTATGATCAAAAGTAGAATCATGAGGAGGCAGAGTATGCTCGGTTGAAAAGAAAGGTCTTCAAGCCGCTCTTAAAGTCAACCACAGACTGTGGGGCTTCAGTTTCTCTGAATCACCTGTAAGTGTCGCCAAAGGAACAAGAACCACAGAAACGTGCGTACGCCAGCCATGGGGCTGGCGTGGAAATGTACTTGGATGCGCACATATTCACGTTCAGTTCAGTTTTGATACATACAGGGTTTTGCGTGGATGGTGCCGTATGCAAGGTTTTTGTGCGCACGCACGGTTGATACATGAGGCCCCTGCTCCTGAGCTGACTGTGGAGAGGCAGACAGCAGAGCCAGTAAACCTGCTCTGTTTTTATCTGAGTTCTGTCTGTAACAGCAGCTACTTTTTCCAAGAGTTACGCTGTTTTTGTAAATAGTTTTCTTGTGTGTTTTTAATCTGGAATGAATAAAAAAAAAATAAAAAAAAAAAGAGTTGTACCATGCGGGAATTGAACCCGTGGAGTTTGGGACGGAAGGCAAGCGCTTTATCCATTGACCTATCCAGGCATTACAGATACTCTGTATAAAACCACGCGGTATAAAAACATGTTATGATTTGTACGGGTGCCCTGACCATTGCGACATCCAGGGAAGATGCACGAACGAGGCATAATTGATTAGCTAGCTAACAATGAACAAAATATCTATGCTATTGCTATCTGATGCTATCTGCGATTCGCGAGTGAACGGCTCCACCGAGGTGAATTTATACGGCTGGAGCTGCAGGGGGTGGGGCTATACTAATGAGGACCGCGTGACGAAACGCGGTCCCGTTTAAACCACGCCTAAAAAATCCTGAAAAAGACATATCTTTATACACAGTTTCATCTATAACTCCAAAATTAATTGAGCTACAATTTTGAGACTTTTTACTCATTTACAAGATTACAATTATGACATTTATAATGTTTATTGAAGAAAATGTTGAAATTCACTTTACACGGTCTTTAACAGATTGTTTAATAGTCATTAAAATGAAAACAGGATTTCATGATAAAGCCGGCAACGTTTATTTATTTTTAATCTTCACTAATTAAAAAACACTGGTAATTGCAAATGGCAGATCGAATGTTTTGAAACTCCTCTAGTGACTCCACCCCCTGACCAATCAGTGATCGACAGTGTTCTGATGTCACGTTTTAGTGCCAGCTTGACTCGCTTGGCACCACTGAGAAGAAGGGACCAAAAAAAGTGCCGTTTCCACGAAAAAGTGATGGTGGAAAAGGGCTCCGAAGCGTACCGAAACGAGTAGAGTCGTGCTGAAGAGGAACTATGGAAAAGGCCATTACACTGGGGGAACTAAACAGCCACTGGCCAAAAGGATGACCCAGCACAAAAGAGCAACATCATCAGGCCAAGACTCTGCAGTCTACACACATCTCCAGACCAGTGGTCACTCGTTCAGGGATGAAGATGTTCACATTCTTGACAGAGGGGAACTAGTCAGAGAGGAGTAAAGGAGGCCATCTTTGTGAAAAGAAACCGTCCATCATTAAACCGAGGTGGAGGCTTCCGGGTTCAACTGTCCCCCTCTTATAATGCTGTTATTGCTAGCATCACTCATCCCTCTGTGAATAGCAAAGCAGCCATCAGAGCACTATGATCAGCCATTTGTTATGTCCTCCTTTATACAGCTAGCATTGGATGTCAACAACAAGCTGGCTGATCCACTATGATAAGGGGCTATTTATAAAACTGAGCTTGTTGCTCGTCAGACTGACGAAGTCTTTTGGATTAAAGAAAACATGTTTCAACAAGTTTTTATTTTTATTTTTATTATTTTGAATCTGTCCAGAGGACATGACTTAATTTAGTTACATAGATCTTGTATGATCTGTAGGCACTCAGAGTATGTAACGGGGATGACTCTCAGCTACAAACACTAACTTTTCGCTCAGTTTCTGTAAAACAGATTAAAGTGTAACCATTTTTGTGCCTGCTATGGTTGACTAGCTGCGGCAGCCATCTTGGCTCCAAAAGTTAATCAGCTGTAGAGGTTTGAGATGTTTCCTAACAGACAAAGGAACACACAGGCAGTTACATGGTCACCCGTCTTTCATAATAGTGGCATGTGGTTGAAAAAAAATCTAGCAAGTTTTGATTTATTAATGTTTTTTAAAACTGGAAAAGGAACAGATTTATGTAGCACAACACTATCCTGCAGTTTTTTTGTATAAATATGGAGCATTTTAATGAAGAAGGGAAAAAAAAGCCACCCCGATGTGTGTTTGGACGCTGCAGTTTTGCTTATTCACAACATTCTGCAGCTTTAACATTTTACCCCATGTAATAATCAGATGGTGTTCTGCTGAGTGCACGAAAAGGCAGAAATATGGTGGCAATCATTCAGTTTGTAGATGCATTAGCCTGCTTCCAGGGTGCCTCTGAAATCTGTTATTTCAGGAAAGCTCAACATCAGCTACAAAACCCAAAAAAAAAAAAGCTTGGAGAGTGTTTGGGTTTGGTAATCCATCACACTGAGCAGCTCCTTTCTTTGCAGCTTTTGTCAAAGTTTTGTTATCGTCACAGCAAAGGGAGCGCACGGTCTTTTGTTTCCTGCTACTGTTTTGACACAAACATTGACATTTTAACATTTCAGAGTTCAGACCGAGGCTCAGATAACTCTGTCACATTGTAATTCACACACCGTCAGACTGTTGGTTTTCTTTTGTTTGTGATTGTCAAGCGCCGCACTACAAACTGTCACGTCACTTGTTCCATCTCATCAGGACCCTTCAGAAGAGAGAGAACCCGAATAACTTAGCCAGTCAACTTTCAGATCATTCAATAGACAAACATACATTTGATTGTTCAGTAGATGGTTTCATCCAAAGCAACTAACAAGTGTTTTTATTGCACATTTTATTGTTTTTGTTAATTTTATTTTAATACAAAGTGAGCACCAGGGTACGTTTTAGTCTGATGACATTCAGATACACCTTGAACTGAAAATGTAATTTAATTTTTAAAGGATATTGAGTTACATAGTGTAACTATATTTTGTCAAAGAGCAGACTTCACTGGGACTTTGCTGTTAGCATAAAATAACCCCCAGCTTTTTTATTTATTTACGATGATCTAAAATATGGTAATTGACATCAAGATTGTAGCTGAGCTCAGTGTAGCATGAAAAATGTCAATTTCAGTTCTTGATTGTGTCGTTTTAGTGCAGGTTGCCTGTCATGTCAGACACATTTTTCTGCTCCGGATGCTTCGTTGTGAGCAGGTTTTGTACTAACAATGTGAATTGACGTGTTATTGTTGGACTTTTTCTTATTATTACTCTTTTGGCTGTTCCCTCTTCAGGGGTCTCCACAGTGAGTCATCCTCCTCCATCTCACTCTGTCCTCTGCATCCTCTGTCCTCACTCCAACCACCTCCATGTCCTCTCTAACTGCATCCATATATCTCCTCTTTGTCTTTTTCCTGGCAGCTGCATTTCTAACAACCACTGTCCCTCCTCTGGACATGTCCAAACCATCTCAGTCTGGCCTCCCTAACTTTATCTCCCAGTTGTTCAACATGTGCTGTACCTCTGATCTCATTCCTGATCTTATCCATCCTTGTCACTCCTAAAGAGAACCTCATCTTCATTTCTGCCACTTCCAGTTCTTTCTCCTGTCTTTTTGTCCATGTCTGTCTCCAGACCATACAACATGGTCTCACCATGATCTGTAAACTTTTCCTTTGATCTTTGCTGCCTCTCTTGTGTCACAAATCACTCCTGAAACTTTTCTCTATCCACGTCATCCTGATGAAATCTCTTTTTCACCTCTTTACCACATTTTCCTGGACAGTGGACCCCCAAGTACCTGAAGCCTTGCACGTTTGTGACCTCTGCTCCTTGCAGCTTCACTGGTCCACCTGTCTCCAACCCATTTACACACATGTACTCTGTCAGCACAGCTGACTTGTCCTTTGTCCTTGGGCATGACATGCTTTTTCAGAAGCAGCAAAAAAACACATTAAAGCAACAGTTCAGAACTTCTGAAGCAGAGGTCGGTGGGACGTGGAAGGGATTGTCCTTGCAATTGTCAAAGTCTCTGAACAATCTCAATCTGGAGAAAGACGTTAACTTTTGACAAATTGACAATGGCCAGTCCAAGTAGGGCAAATATCAAAGTGGATTGCTGCCATCTTTAAAAAATGGAATAATAAAATCATAACAAGCACTTACCGGTAATGCAAATGCTACATTAAAAACCTTAATATCACCATTGATTTTATGTTACCTTATTTACATCATGTTCTATTTTTTTATGCAAATTGCAGCAGCAACTAGCTGTACCACTTCAAATGCAGCCTGGGACACTTTTAACATGAAGTGCTAAAATATAGCATTTCTATGAACTGTTATGACATTTTATTGGAATTCTGTCAAAACGGCACCAATGCACGTTTGTCTTAGCCCTGCATAGACTAGCCTTTAGCTCATCAGTACAGTCAGAATTAAACTGTGTTTCTCCTAACTGAGGCAATTCAAAAGTCATGTGCAACAGGTAAGATATTAATTGTTTATAACCTCACTTTTAAGAATATAAGCTATATTTTGTGTTTATAGGCTGAAAAGGGCTACTTCTGACCCACATGCACATGAGTAAATTCTGAGGAACAACAGAATGCAGCACTGACATTTATCTGCTTACTACTAATTAGGACAGGCAGTCGTTGTATAAAACAGTCAGGGGTTGAAAAAGCAGGAGGAGGAAATCATTTTATGATTTCAGGGGTTATTGTTTCTTGTTTTCAATCAGTGTTATCATTTTTGCCTTATGTTGCCTCCGTCACGTTGCTCACAGCAATGCACCAAGCAGAATAAATCTGCTCATTAAATTTCTGAAAAGAAATGGAGTGGTGTAACTCTGTTGAAATGGCTGTGCGTGTATAAAGGGAGCAGGTTTTTGATTGCCCTGATGTTGAAACTGCTGACGATTTAACCTCCCAGCTGTTCAAAACCTTTTGTTTGGCACAAAGCATCTTAAAAATGCTGGAGAAGTTACATCAGAAACACCGTATCCACATATCCAGAGGAGTTCATCAGACAAAAATGAAAATGTCCCCTCTTCTTTTTTAAATTGACACATCCTGGGCAGCCACACTCACTGCAGCTTCAGTAAACAGGTTCATCTGGGCTCTTTGGCTGCTTATTAAGTGAATTTTAACACCAATCCAACAAAGACCAGTGAATGAATTCTCTATCTGGATTAATGTGGACTATAACAACCTAATAGAGAGCGAGGCCTATTTACAGTATCTATGTCCGTCTGTTGATCTTTTTATAACAGCTTAGGTATTTTCTTGTAACATTTATCATCTACAAATAGATTTGGTTGAATAAAAAATGTCATATAGTGTTCATTTCTCCCTCATTTTGACTAAATAAGAAATTGTTGATGCTCTCATTATGGAATGGTTCCCTTATTCAAGAGATAGTTGGCAATCGTAATGAAAGTTGACGTGCTGAGATCCATTCTGGGCAAAACGAACCAAACTTCTTTGCAAAGTAGAATGATAGAATATTTAATTTAATTTATATTTGGTCATTTGGTGATCAAAACTACTTTATCTTCTAAGCTTTGTCGAGTTAGCCAGCTTCTTCCAGAAGCAGTGTCTGTACTAATTCATATGCGCTTAACCATCAATACAGATAACGGGTTGTACACTGTATCTTATGGATTGTTGAAAATATTTGGGAAAGCAATTTGTTTTTGAAGCTTTCCAACAAGCTGAAGAAGTAAAAAAAATTACTTCTAAGCTACAAAGCCCTAAACAACCTAACTCCATCTTATATTACAGATCTTATTGTTCCATATTTTCCCAACAGAGCACTTCACTCTCAGACTGCAGGTTTACTTGTGGTTCCTTGAGTTTCCAGAAGCAGAATGGGAGGAAGATCTTTCAGTTATCAGGCTCCTCTCTTGTGGAACCAACATCCAGTTTCTGTCTGTGAGGCTGACACATTGTCCAGTTTTAAGACTGGGATTAAGACTTTCCTCTTTGATGAATCCTATAGTTAGGATTGGCTTGTTATGCTGCTATAGGCTTAGACTACTGGAGGACAAATTGACCTAAATTCAAAAAACGAATTGTTACAAATGGTCAGTTTTCATGTGAAATTATTTCTACCTTAACATGTGATTCTTGACCTGCCATTGTGTATCTGTTCCTCTCAAAGCCAGCCAGTCGAAGCAGATGGCCGCTTGTCCTGAGCCTGGTTCTGCTGCAGGTTTCTTCCCATGTGGGAGTTTTTCAAAGTCAAAGTCAACTTTATTGTCAAAACTGCAATATGTACAGGACATACACAGGATTGAAATTGCAGTTCTCTCAGTCCCTTCCGTGCAGCAGTAACTATTGACCAGTGACCATTTCCTTTCCACTGTCACCTTCATGTTTGCTCAGAATGAGAGACTGCGATGAAGTTAAACTCAAAGCAGTCTGCTTCTCAAGTAAATAATGTTGTTAATACATTTTTTATGTATGTGAATGTTTCTGTTCAGTATCCTCATGCATGCTCAATAATCCAGGTAGAAAATATAAAAAAGCTAAGTCTGGTCCTCTGGACATTCAAAAACAAACCTTAATTTTTGTTTTGTTTTTTGAATGTCCAGAGGACCAAACTTAGCTTTTTTAGATTTCTGTTCCTGAGATGACTTCTGTTGTGACTTGGTGCTATATAAAAAAAAAAAAACTGAATTGAACTGGAGAAAAATAAAATCCATCATTTGTACTTTCTTGAACCCAAACAAATGATACCGATGGCTCAACTTTTTTGTTTTTTTTTTGTGATGTGGAAAAGTGACTAAACATTTTCTGCAGGGTATGAAATGAAACGTTTGCGAAGTGCCACACGAGTCGAACTTTTCTCACACACGTGATTTCTCCAGGAAATTAAAAACGGTGTTAAGGAAGGCTATTTTATTGTGCTCATTTGAAGTTTTCAACAAGAAATAAAAGAAAAGCCTCTGAGAGATCCAATGGCAGAGCATCTTTTTCTCTCTTCCAGCTCTCTCTTCCTTTCTCGCTCCTGAGTCCTTCACTAGAAGAATACAACACAAGCTTCCACTGAGGTTTTCCTTGCAGCATGCTCCATTGTCATGACTGTCTCGTCAATAGTCCCTCAGTTTGTTTCCGCTCTAAGCACTGCTGTTGTAAAGACAGCTTTTCTTCATCAAGGTTCAAAGAATAGCATGGCTGATTATGGTCGCTGGAGACTGGTTGCTTCAACCACCTTCTCGTCGGTGTGTTATTTTGGAGGGTCCTTGTTACTCTCTGACACATGACAAGTTCCAGCTGTTCATAAACAAGAATAATAATTTAAAAAAAGCAAACGTCGTAATTGAATACATCGCTACTTTTATATAACCTTTACTCAGAGAATGCTCAAGTGAGGCATGAATCAAGCAACTATAAAGTTGCCGTCAGGAAAGTACAGTAGATCGTTTTTTTCTTTCTGTTTTAGGTTGAAAATCAATGATAAATGTATAAAGATGAAAGAAAAACCAAATGTTTTAAGGCTGTTGTTGAGTTAAAGCCACAATTGGGGGCGTTTAATGCACAACCAAGCACAGCTCAACAGTTTTCTTTTCATATAATGGTTGGACTGTTCAAGAAACCATGTCATAGCTGCTGCAGCATGAAGAGAAAAAATAATAAACCTTTTTTCAGTGCTACAAACAACGGGGCTTTTACTAACCCATGATTATGGCTTTAACCAGGATTTAATGACTTGAGCATTCTGGACTTATTTAAACAGATAAACATGTTATTTTACAGTGTTTCAGTTCAGCAGTAAACATTTTACTGTTCTCCTGCGCCGTTGTTCTGTTGTGTTCAAGGTTGGAGTCAATTCTGTTTTAAAGCAAAAAGCAAAATGAGAGGAATTTACTCTGTTTATTCAGGCGCTCAAATCATAGTCCATAATCTGAATGCAGGTTTTAACTACAAAACCTGCTGAACTGAAATTCTCTTGACCCCATCCCTGGTTTACAGTCTTCATATTTATGATGAGATAAAGTCTTGTGTATATTATTCAACAGTATATCACATGATCATGTTTATTTTTCCTCCAGTGCCTAAATCCTGCAGATATTGTGGATATATTACACGTAGCATCTTCTCACCACACAAGTGATACTAATTACATTTGACTTTTAACACTTTTCACATAAAACCTCATTGTCAACACTTGTACAAAAACAGCTGCAGTGACTGTTTTTTTTTAATTTATTATTCATTACAATTTGGTCAAAATACATTTTATAGAAAAGCCAATCGTTCTTGTATTTATCTCCGGTTCTGAAGCACATGAAGCAATCTAAACAATGTTCTCTGTCAAAGAGAAAACAAAAACTTTTCTGCTCGTACATCAGAATCCAGCTGCACAACAGAGATAACTTATCAAAGAATACATTCATCTCTTTGCATGAACATGAATACGACTGGATGTGTGGGTGTGTGCTAATGTGGTAACTGTAAGTGGGATGGTGGGTCCATAGAGCCCGTCCGGCGTATGTCAGAAACTCACATAAGCTATGTTTACCTGCCTATTAGTGGTCAACTTAATGTAGTTTGTCAGTTCATTGCTCGCATAATTAAAAATAAAACACAATTTCCCTCTATAATCTTCTAAATGGTTATCGCATACTCAACAATCGGCTATGAATCACTAAGGAGACAAACTAAAAATACCATTCCATCAATTTACGAAGTACAGCCCAGAACAAAGATCTAAAAAGACAGCTGCAGACTGGTTTCCAGAGACTGATGTTTATTATTTTGCAACATGCTTAATTTCTTTGTCTATTTTTGGTGGATTTATCACTCGTTCTTATTTTAATATTGACCGTTGAAACCCCCGTGAAAAGCACAGGTCTGTTTTTAACTCTCAGCGCTTGTCAGGTATGCAAGAGCAAAATCCTCAATTGAAACTCAAAAGTGGAGTGTTATGATTAAAATTGAAGAAGTACATGAATTGTCTATATTCATTTTATGTGCTAGGGTAAAGTAAATACACATTACAATAATATTCTCACATTTGATCTACCGTACTTGCCGCCATAAACGTTGCACCGCCGTATAAGTCACATAAGTCTAAATATGTCTAATAAAGTGGAAAAAACCTAAATATCACTTTGCAATATAAGTCACATCTATTATGCATCACATTTGTTATGTGTCACCACTGACCAACCGGAAATGTGGGTTGGTGTTGAGTTGGGTTGTGCACGGGAGGACTTTAACAAGAATTTAGCAAGAGTAACACTTAAAAACAATTATTTGTTTGCTTGAAATTATAGTAAAGGTGTGTCTCAGGCTAACTTGCACTATATTGGTCAAATCAGCTTCATTTCAAAAATCGATTTGTGGCTGCGGGAGTGCACTGAGGGAGAACTCACTGTGCATTTCTTCCAAATTTAACAAGATAACCACCTAAAAACAATAATTTGTTTGCTCGACGTGATAGTAAAGGTGTGTCTCAGTTGAACTTTTCCTTAATAAATGCACTTTAATGGTGAAATCAGTTGCATTTCACTTGGGTGGTACGTTGAAATTAAGCTGATTTGACGTTTTCTCCAGCCGTTCTGGAGCGAGATGAAGGTGGTTTGGTGTGGTAAGCCAAGTGTCTCATTAATAGCCACTTTTACATATTAATGATACACTTGGCTTGCCATAATACTCAAGGGCCCTCTAGTGGCTGAAAATGGTAGTGTTCAATATTTTTCATGTCAGAATGAATGAAATTGTCAGATCTCAGCCAAAAATTGGGTTATAAATATGGTGGGGGGAGACGTATATTAATTGTGTCGGTGTATAAGTCGCAGGACTTGCAAATTTATGCAAAAAAGTGTGACTTATCCAGCATAAAGAACAGTACTTACAGGTCCTTGGTTGGGTCTAATATGCCTAAATATAGGCAAACACTCAAGTCATCTTGCCTTTGAGGAGGAAACTTGTTTGGTACCTTTCAAACAGATGTACAGTAGTCCCTCGTTACTTCGCAATTCTTTCACGGACGTGCACTTTTGTGGTTTTTCAACGATTGTCAACTGGAATATTACTCATGTGACTGGGATGTTACTGGATAAAATGTTAATGAAAAACTTCAGACGAGCACCGCTATTTTGTAGTTTTCTTTCATTACGCCTACACTGTAATGCAAGTCAAACAAACTACACTACCCAGAAGCCAGCAGTGCTTCCAGACCACTTTCTGCCTAAATGGAGGGAAAGTTTTGCAACGCAATGTCAGAAGTAACGATCTATGACTTCTGTTGTGACTTGGCACTATATAAAGTCAAAGTCAAAATCAACTTTATTGTCAAAACTGCAATATGTACAGGACATACACAGGATTGAAATTGCATTTGCATAAATGAACTGAATTGAATTGAAGCTCACAGAACTGGCAGGAAAGACAAAAATAATCTTGAAGCTCAATTATCTACACACACATCAACCTGGGCTTCATCGCTGCAGGGTAGGTCTGCAGAACCGGAACCGACCCAGACCGGAACCAAGCTGCTGGTCTGCAGAGCTGGTGAGTAAAATGTTGTAGTACTGTGCAGTACATATACATATGTTGTTAAAATTACATAGGTTTAAGAGTTTAGAGCATTGCAAGGGCGTGAGAAGGGTTTGTAAAGCCTTAATATAAAATAAGTATAGCATTACTATTTTTGCGGTTTTTCACCTATCGGGATGGTGGGTGGAACATAACCCCTGCAATAATCGAGGAACTACTGTAGTTGCAAAGGCCATGTAGCTCGGCAGATCCTTCACTAGAGATAATGCAAATGGCAATGAAGGGTTTTAAGGGTAAATTATGAAGTTTTTCCACCAAAAAAGGAACATTTCACTATTATCAATGCTTTACTTTGTTAACTTCTTCAAATCTATGTACCGGTATGTATTTAGAAAGTTCACCCAAGGTGGCTGTGTAGCTAGTAGCATCATGCTGCAATCCATTCAGACCTATGTTCTGGGATATTTTTGCGGCAGTGATGGTTTAGTTTGCTCCTCTGATACAATTATTAAGTGTGATAACATTTTCTCTGATTGTAGTTGGACATCTCTGGCTGTTATCAAGAATCTTATAAGGTGACTAACAAACAACAAAGATACAGTAGTTTGGTATCCTACAGCCCTACTAAACAGAGATTACATGGTTTTCTGACATGAGCTGAACAGCCTCTATAACTGGGTCCTGGTTATGGTGATGTGTAGGGGGGGTTAGGAGTCAATTTACTACCACAGTACTTTGGTCTTAGAAAATTATTTAAGGATAGAAAGGAGATCAGTGAGCCAATGATAGTGTATATTTTTGTGCAAATTCTAGTTGGGTTTGGCAAACTGACGTGTACTGATGCAAAGCAGAAGAGGTTCAAATACTTGTGATTGATCAAGTCGGCACTATGGCACCACAGTGGAACCAGAGGAGTCCAAAAAAGCTAAAAACGTGGGAAGAAAATGCAAATGTTCATAAAACACAGTGGAACCTACAGTTTATCAAAAAGGAAGCTTTCCCTAAAGGTCGTTTTATGATTTTGAACAGTGCAGTTATGCTTCCCTTGTGGGAATTGAAGACATTCATCAAGATGATAATTTTTTTGTTCAATTTCAAAATCAAAAACGTACCAGTTTAAGCGAGCAGGTAGGTATTTAACACGGGACTCAGAATTCTGAAAAGTCTGAAAGATTTCAAAAACCATGTAGTACAAACAAAACAGTCACCTCTGTTGCAAATATAGAACTTTTCTGTCATTTGTACAGCGGTCACCCTTTAGGAGGATGAGGAACATGTGTTAGAGGTTCACCAAGAGAAAAGGCCGGCTTGTTTTTGGCTCAGAAGAGAGAGAGAGAGCACATTCCTCTTGGTGGAAAAGAAGGACTCAAATGTCTCTTGTATTATAACGTTTGTCTCATTATTTTGTGCACTTTCTTGTCGAGAGATTCAAAAACAGTAAAAATAAAACACAGTCACCTAATATAGCCATGCCATTGTCAAATAATAAAACTATAATGATAAGGATCATAGGAATAGTAATAATAAGACCAGTAATGAGAATAAGAATAATCAAATATATTAACATAATATACTTTTTTAAAATCCTGAATATAAAAACAGTGGTGAGAAGGTTAGTACACAGTAGGGCTCTACTACCCCTCGGTTGATTTGGCACATAATGTTCACTCTCCGGTAAGAGCTACCTACGTACCGGTAATCTCAGCACAGTTAGATATAACTGTTGTCTGGTGACCCATCCAGAATTAGTTGTTTAATGTTTTTAATCTCTGAAATCACAGAAATCTTTTCAAAATGTCTACTCTTCTGCATGTCGCAGATGGCAACGTGACAAAATAAACCTCCCCAGCAAAGCTATTCTTCGTCAATGAGCTTTATCAGGGTTGTTGTGCTTGGGGAGGTTAACCCACAGCAACCAAAATTGATGATGTCTGCAGCTAAATCAAAAGCATCAATCGGCTGTTTAGGATGGGTTTTCCATCAACATTTAAGGTTTCTATTCTTAATATTGATTCTATTTCTATCCATTCAAAACTTACAAATAGCTACATAAGTCTTAGCTATAGTTTCCATTACATTACAAAAAATAAGTCTCAATACTGTATTTATTTTTTGATCAAGATAATATAAGTGTTTGGTCCTCATCCATGTTCTGGGAGGAAAAAGGCTTACGTAGTTTGTGTAAAGTATGAGGCTGTTTTTTTGTGTTTGTGTGTGTAAACATGTATGTGCAATGTCGCTCAGTGGATCTTGTAAGTTCTGTGTGTTTATGTAAATTTACAGATCTTTAATAAAAATGTTTGTGTAATTGTATCGATATGTAATGAATGTAGGTTGTCCATGATTTTGGGGTCTTCAAACATGAATTTAAGCTTTCTGCTGGGCGGACACTCCCTTCCAGTAGTCCAGTATGTCATGAAGATCTTCATCCTTGGCAAACTGAACTTTTCGTCTCAATGCGTGTCCAGCCGCCACATATCCTTCATCCTCCAAAGAGGCCTGCCGGTGCCTCTTACGGTGCAGTTTGAACCTCTCCCAGAGCCCTAGGGTAGGTGTGCAAAGGAGACCCTCTTCCTCCTCCTCATCTTCCTCAGGACTGGAGCAGTAGCTAAGGTTGTGGTATTGGGGTGAGAGGGGATAATGTGGTGAAAGCTGGGAGTAGGCCAACTCGTGCTGCTTAGCCTGTCTGCTGAGAGTGTGGGGGTCTAGCACATTGGGTTTCCGGGCCCCTGGGTGGTGATGGAGCTCCTGCAGGATCTGTGGGTGGTGCTGCAGCTCCTGAAGATGCTGCTGGGAGCCAGGATAGGAGTGGCGGTGTTCGTTGTACTGGCGGATTCTCTGGGCTTCCGCTCGTAAAATTGCTGCAGCTGGGTTGATGGTACGGATGGCCTCTCCTCCGCCGCCGCCTCTTTCCCCAGGCGAGGTTCTCTCGATGTACCGGGACTCTGATGAGTGGTACCCTCCCTCTGAGCGGAAGGAGCGAGGACTCCGGGCAGAACCGGGAGATGAGGAGGTGCTTGGCCTTTTGGAAGTTGGAGGAGCTTCCATGCTATGGTGTCGTTGCAATGTGTGATGGTAACTCCGCCCCCTTTCTTCTCTTGCTCCTCGTCCTCCTTTATACACTGGGGAAAGGAACTCACCTCCTCTTTCTCCTTGCTCCGACAAAAGCACAAGCTGTGGCTCTTCCGTTGAAACAGACCCTCCACCTGCTGAAGAGGGAGATTTGATTCCTTGTTGAAAGGATGTGGACTCAGTCTTGAGAGCATCTATACAGTTGTTAATTATCTGGTTCACTTTATCAACTTCTTTAGCAATGGTCGAGATTTCCGCAACTGAGCCCTGGGGGTTTTCTTGTGGTGACATATCCCTTTCTCTTT
Organism: Garcialebias charrua; assembly: GCA_038048925.1. Classification (NCBI taxonomy): domain Eukaryota; kingdom Metazoa; phylum Chordata; class Actinopteri; order Cyprinodontiformes; family Rivulidae; genus Garcialebias; species Garcialebias charrua. The sequence goes on along the minus strand of JBBPBX010018727.1, from coordinate 23,908 downwards.
CTCGTTCCCTCTCCTTTTCCATGCCAGAGCCTCTAACCTCCATGTAGTTAAGTTTGGCAGACTTGTGACCTGGTGTTTCTATCACTTCCTGAAGCTTGTATGGATCCATCTCACTGCCCTGGGGCAGGTAGGGCATTCTGGACAGGCTGTCCCCTGCAGCAAGCTTTTGTGAAACAGACCCCCCACCACCTCCCTCTATATCTCCCTCTCCACCATACTTGAGCTCTATCAAAGTCCTCTGGATCCTGTTCATCTTTCTCTCCTTCTCTTCCATGATCCTTTTTTTCCTTAGGCAGTGGACAACAAGGCCAAGGAAGAGCAGCATGCCAAACAGACATCCCAAAATAGCCATGATATAGTGGGTGGCAGATGACTGACTGGGTGCTTTCTCTACTCCAGCCCTGCCACGAGTGGGGATGGTCAGGCAGGTGTGGTTGAAGCGTAGGGAGTTTCGTATAGAAGCCACACAGTATGTGTAGTTAGTGTTTGGCTTTAGGTTCTTTAGCTCAATGTCTTCTTTTTCATTCTTTAGGTTTTGAATGACTGTAAAGAAGCTGTTGTTATAAAGCATTAGGATGTACATCTTTTTGTACGGGTAAGGAATCTGAACGGTTAACACATAGCTCGAAGTTTGGACCTGTTTAATTGTCATGACTGGCTTGGAATCTGGGGACATGGAGTTTGAGCTGATTAGCTCATCAGGAGGGGTCCCAGAAGCACAATCTTCTAGTCCACAGGGAGAGGCAATATCTGGCAACTGGGTGGTAAGGTCAATGACGTAAAAAGGCGTCACACTGTTGTTCTCATCTACACATGCAGCGGTGAGTGCATACAGAGCGTTGCGTGGGGTGGGCATGAAAGGACTCTGGCTCATTAAGTTGTATCCAGACAATCCTTTAGGGGTGTCGCACACCATCCTCTCACTGGTCCTGTTGGGAAAAGTTGAGAGCCAGTGCAGGAAACCCAGAAGCTCACAAGAGCAGATGAAAGGGTTGGTGTAAAGTTCACAGGTAGTCAACTTCGAGAGCCCAGAGAACAGATTACCATCCAAAACCTGGATCCTAAAGTTGGACAGAAAGAACAATACAAATATTAGAAGAAAATCTATCCTTCAGGTGCACTTACAGTAGATAGCTAGCTGTAGTCGTTTTAGTTTCAGTTTCAGTTTATCTTTTGAATGATTGCTCACTCTTCAACAAGCCTCAGTTTAACATGTTCAATTTATCTGCTGATTTACATTTAGGTCAATGGATCAAAACTTATGCTACCAAAATTAAAACAAACAAAAGTACCAAAATTAAAACAAACAAATGTACCAAAATTAAAACAAACAAAAGTACCAAAATTAAAACATAT
>JBBPBX010018727.1:0-10026 GCA_038048925.1 Garcialebias charrua | reverse complement strand
GTTCTAATCTGAAGCAGTGAGAGGAGGGACACTCGACTTCCATTTTAGAAGGTTTATTTTACCTTCATGCAAAGTACAAAACCACGAACCTCGGGCCATCCTCACCCTCCATGCGGTGATGCGTAATGGCACAGAGTTTACAGAAGAAAAAGCCATTCAGAGCTTGGCCACACCTTCAGTCATCACCGTCGACGAATGGGAAGCCTTACCCTATCATGTGACCCAGCTCTCAGCCAATAATATCACCATCTTGTGTTCTATAGAAAGTGGTGCCTGGATTGTTGGGATTTGTAGGCATGTAACTAAAACTACATTTTCTACCGGAAACAGAATCAAATCTGTGTAAACATAACATGAACAGAAACAGGGTACATATTTCTAGACAATTTCATGAAATTACCGTATTTCCGCCCTATAAGTGGCACCGCCCTATAAGTCGCACAAGTCCAATTATGCCCAATAAAGTGAAAAAATCCATATATAAGTCGCACCGCCCTATAAGTCGCACCTCACGTCACAAAATGAGCATGCACAGCAACAACAGACCTGCAGTGCAGCAAACAGACCTGCAGCTCTTTGATCTTTAAAGATAAACACATACAAAATATATTTTTGTTAGCTGACATTACAGTAAAAGTGTGTCTCAGTTTAACTTTTCTTAATAAATGCACTGGTATTTTAGTATGTAGCATTTTTTTTATTTCCATTGCCTTTTTATTTCCACTTGTTCAAAAAAGCTTTCAGTGTGTAACTTTTATTACTTTTGGTATTTTAGTATGTAGCATTTTTATTTCCATTGCCTTCTTTTATTGCTGTTGTTTCTTATTCTATTTTCATTGATTTATTGTTCCAGTTCATTCATCTTTTTATCCTGTTAAGCACCTTGGTCAATGCAAGGCATTGTAGGAAGGTGCTATACAAATACAGTAAAGTTTATTATTATTATTATTATAAATTAAGTGGCACCATTTTTTGACCAAAGTGAAAAAAAACGAAAAATCCATAGATAAGTCGCACCGTCCTATAAGTCGCAGGGCTTGGAAATGTAGGCAAAAAGGTGCGACTTATAGGCCGGAATTTACGGTAGTGATAAAATGTGTGATAATGTGATAAAATTATATTTCAATTTCCCCTTTTGACATGATAAAAAATCACGTTAACAAAAACCTGAAAGTTATGCACCATAACTCATGTTCCCTGAAGGAAGGGAATGAGGTGCAACATACTTGCTATGGGAATTGCGCCCCGCGCGATTACCTGAAGGAATATACTCACGCCTTTATGGCTAGGGCGTCACCGCCGCGCCAGGGGCCCCGCCCCCTGTGTACTTAAGCGGCTAACGCCCCTCCATCTTTCTCCAAAATTGCACTTCACCGAGCTTTCAGCATTGAAAAGGGCCAGATATGTTGCACCTCGTTCCCTTCCTTCAGGGAACATGAGTTATGGTGCATAACTTTCAGTTCCCTTTCAGTCTGGTCTCTCAGTGCAACATACTTGCTATGGGAACGTAATCCATTCACACCCTTGAAATGCTCAGTAAAATGCATGCTAGAGTGAACGTCTGCCCTTGACCAGCAGGCATCTCAAGGCTACTTTCTACTGTGTGTTAGAAAGGACAGCCTGAGTGATGTCACACGCAGTAACATCCAAACTGTAATGCTTTGCAAAAGTTTTTAATGAGCTCCAGTTCGCCGCAGCGCAGTTGTCTGCAACTGGTACACCCTTGAATAATGACCAGGAAGTGGCCAAGCCCCGAGTGGAGTGAGCGTGCACTCCAGAGGGCACCTGTTGACCTTTGCTACTGTACGCCCTTTTAATGGCCTCATTCACCCAATGTGAGAGGTGTTGTTTTGATAGGGCCTTCCCGGTAGCAGGTGCTGCAAAGCAGACGAACAGTTGGTTTGTTTTTCTCCATTTGGCTGTTCTCTGCATGTAAGTGCGTAAAGCTCTCACGGGGCAGAGAGCCTTCAACCTTTCCTGTTCCTGAGTAAGGACAGGAGCAGGTGGGAAGGAGGAGAGATCAAAGTCTAGACTCCTGTGGTTCAAAGTCAAGACCTTGGGAGTGTATGCGGGATTAGGCCTTAGTGTGACCTTTGACCCGTCAGGGGCGAATCTAGTACACATTGGATGTACAGACAATGCATGGAGGTCACCCACGCGTTTCGCCGAGCAAAGTGCCAGGAGTAGAGTGGTTTTATAAGATAATAAATCTATCTTAATCTCGCTCAGTGGCTCGAATGGAGGGTCACAGAGAGCCCTCAGGACCAGGCCAAGATCCCAACCAGGGGTCAGGATCCTGCTGGGTGGTCTAGTCCGAAGTACACCTTTCATAAATCTTATTATGATTGGATGTGCTCCAGGTGTCCTGTGTCCCTAGCCTTCGTGACAGGCTGAAATAGCTGATAGGAAAACTTTAATCGTTGAATAAGAACAACCCTTTTCCAGTAAGTCCTGAAGAAAAGTCAGGAGCTGAGCCAAGTCGCATGCATAAGAAATAATATTTCTTTCTGAGCACCAGGCTTCAAAGATACGCCACTTCTGTGCGTATAGAGACTGTGTTGACACAGCACGGGCACTTTGTATAATTTTTACCACATTTTTCGGCAGGCCTGACACTATCAACTTGTTCTTTTCTGCCAACAAGCTGAGACTTTTGACAGTCCCTGGCCTAAGTGGCTGGACTGCTCCTTCTGGTGACATAGAGTCTGTGAACCCCCGGGAGTCAGGCAAGATGGGAAGGAGGCCTCCTTGCCGGTGTGCCCCTAGGCTACTCTGCTCAGGGGTAATTGAGGGCAGGTGTAACCTGTCATCCTTATTAGACAGGATTGGAGCAGAAAGTCTATTTCTCCCCTCCAAGTTTGGGGTCATAGGACTGTGAGACTGCAAGTTTTGTAAACGAGCAGATCTCCTGACTCCAGTTTGTTTTCTGGAGTGGTCCAGTTTACCGGTCCTTGGCTTTAATGGAGCGTCGGCACCAGATAAACAGACCGGGGTCTGTGTTTCACCCGTTGGGAGAATTTTGTTTGAAAACAGACCTGGATCAGCACAGAGAGGGAGGTCACGTGCTGTCTGATTACTGCTTGGACATTGCATGTCCCTCATTAATAACAAAGGGGCGGCTGCAACGTGAGAACGTGGAGATGATCCTTTTGGTTTGGCAGACTTCAGATTATTTGGTGATAAAGAGCTCAGTCCCTTTCGAAAACAGGAAGAGAGATCTGATTAAACTCCGATTTGTTTCCATCCACAGTAGCCTGAACACAATTGCTGCTGTGGAGGTGTGAAGCTTGTAGCTGCCTGAGGACATCTGATGTAGCCCCCCCCATTGTTAGATACTGTCGACATGCCTCCCTGAGGTGGGAACATGTCACGTGTTCGTCTGGTTAGTGTATTGGCTGCCCCATCGTTCACAATGGAGCGAGCGCTTGAGCACGTGACCCTCCTTACCTGTCTTTGTGAGGGGTGTGGGGGGTGCTTGCAGACGCCTCTGAGTCTGCTAACTGCAGACGAATCAAAGGCACCCTGCTGGGGTTTATTAATTAGGCTAATACCCCGTGGGCCGTGAGGGAGGGGGGAAAAATGCCCCCCCCTTTATGACGGCTGGCAGGCCAGAGGGACCTGTGCTGAAGTTATTTGTGTGTTGTTGTTTTTTGTTTTATTTTGAGAGTCAATAAAACAGAGAGGAGCTGTTTCATGAACTTTATTCGTGCTTATGTGCAATGACGTACATGATTCTATGTCACTCACAGCAGAGAGAACATGATTTGTGCATGTTGTAAATATACCAGTATTTTGTACCGTGTTACAAGTAAAGTCTGGATATGAAGGGATCATTCCTAGTACCACGTGGGCGGCTGATCGTGTAATGTGGAAACATAGACCTTGTTCATCAGGCACGTTTTTGTCTGTTGTCCCGGTTCGCCGAGGAGGCCCTGTGTTTGGTCGCCTGGCGGGGGACAAACCTATTTTTGCTCCATGCGTGCTCGGTGCGAGGTTGGCCCGGCGGGGGTCTCTGCTAGGGCTCTTCCTCGTATGCTGGCCGCTTCTGCGGTGGGGCACGTGTTGCCGAGTGGTGCCGAGGCTGCGCAGGTCTGCTTCCAGCAGACTCCCTTGGGGAGGCGAAGCTTCTCCGGGGAATGCCCACCCGGAGAGCTTCCGCCTGTCTGCGTCTTTGGTCCAGCTTGGTCTGAATTCGCTCCAAAGCTTTACCAAATAATCCCGTCGGCTCTATTGAGTGGTAGAGAAAAGGCACCTTTTGTCCCTCAGGGAGATCAGTTAAAGTCATCCATAGGTGGCGAATCGCTATGACCACTTCCGCCATGCCCCTGCCTTGTGAAACAGCAGCTGTCTCCATCATACGGAGCACAAAGTCTGTTGCTTTGCGGGCTTCACCCAGCAAGTCGGCGGCCGCCTGCTTGTCCATTGTTACCTGCAGCTGCTGCAGCTTTTCCGCTAGGTAAGCCTGTATCAACGCGGACGCGTTCATGGCGCGCGCCGCGAGTCCCTGAGCTCTGTAGCACTTCTCGAGTAGAGACGCTGAAGCTCGACAAGCCTTACTAGGGAGAGTTGGTTTTGTTCCGGGTGACTTAGGCGCCAGGTGAGACGCTAGTGTGTCCTCAATCTGAGGCACATTAGCTATTCCCACCTCATCCATCCCGTCGACGTCGAGAAACTATGAGAGGGGAAGGAGCATGGGGGCTCTCGGTTGAGCCCAGGTGCGAGTTAGTTCTGTGAGAAAGTCCGGGAACACGGGCATCCTTTGCCTCGTGGCGGCCTACTGCTTGGAGTAAAAATTGTTTCCTGCCAGCCTCGTGACCTGTTGGCGAGGCGGAGGTTCGGGCCATGGGATTTGCAGCGCGTCCACTGCTCTGTGGCACAAGTCGAACAGAGCAGGGATGGAAAAGTCAGTTTCTGGGAGCACAGGTACCGGGGTCTGGGAGAGATCTTCACCCTGATCCTCAAGTTCCACGTCTGCTTCCTCCACTGAAAATTTGCCCGAGGCTGAAATCGAGATCTCGTCCTTGTTCATCATGCCTCGGGTGTCAAACTCGACTGTTAGGTCCACCATAGGAGCCAGCACGTCAGGGCTTTTTTCTTGTGGCGTAGTTAGCGCTGTCGAGCGAAGCAATCTGTAGAGAGAGGAGAAGAAAATACTTCGGGGTTAAGAGAAATGTGCCGGACTAGCTTTCTCTAGTCCAGCAATACTACGCAGGAATAATTCTCTGTGCGCTCTGTGCAGGGAGCAATCTCACCTCAAGTTGAGCGATGAAGCAACAGAGAAGTCCCGCAAAGAGGTAGTTCAGGTTTAGCGAGGTGAAGGGCAAAAAAGAGAAAGATGGAGGGGCGTCAGCTGCTTAAGTACACAGGGGGCGGGGCCCCTGGCGCGGCGGTGACACCCTAGCTGTAAAGGCGTGAGTATATTCCTTCAGGTAATCGTGCGGGGGTGCAATTCCCATAGCAAGTATGTTGCACCGAGAGACCAGACTGAAAGGGAACTAGGGATGCTCCGATCAGGTTTTATGCTGCCGATCACCGATACCGATCACCTATGAGTGCCGATCACCGATACAGATCACCGATACCGATCAGATGGATTGACTGTAACTTAATTGGTTTAGTTATGAGTGCTGCTTCTGGCTACAAGATCTGAAAAGAACCATAAAATCACCATAATTTAGACAAAAACATATTTTTACTCATTTTTTTCAGAGAACAAATACAGACAAACTTGCAGGCACAATGCAACAACTATTCAGTTAAAAGTAAAAAAAAAAAAAACTTAAATTTAACTCAGTAACACAATCTTTAAAAGACTGAAAACAGTGTAGCTCTCAACAGGCTAAATAGTGCAAAGTCAAATAAATGTCACAACATTGCCTAAATAAAGTAAAAAAAAATAAAGTCAAAGTGAGTGCATTCAAATAAATAACCATACATTACAAAATCAAAAATACCTGAGAGCAAGAATTGCTGTTTTGTGCATCAGCAAACATTGTGCATTATCAAAGAAAAAAACTAAATGTTTACCTTACTTTCAATAAAAAAAAAACACATCGGTTACTTCTTATATAAAATAAAATACCCCATTTGCTACTTAAAGACCGTGTAAAGTAAAATTAAATTTGTGTTTTGAGTTTGTCACACGGCATAAATATGTGTTATTAATCACCCATATAAATCTGACTGATTAAAAACATTGTTTACCTTATAAAATTAAGTCTCAAATATAAGGAAAAAACATGATTTTCCCAGGGTCTGGAACGGTGGGGGCGTGTCAGCACGTGGGCGTGGTTTCAGCGCAGTTCTGCAGCTCAGAGCTGAACTGTGTGTGGAGGAGGAAGACAGGTTCATCAGTAAACCTGCTCTGTTTGCTCCTTTTTCCAAGAGTTACGCTGTTTTTAGTGCACAAACAACTCTGGTTTTATTTTAAAAGTTGAGGACACAACTATAATTCATAACTCCGCTGTTCTGTGTTTAGAAGATGAGCGGACTCGCGCGGCTGCACCCGGTCCGACCCGACACATCGCATGCGGGGGCTGTGTTGGTGATTAAAATAAAGAGTAATCACGTTGATAACTAAGTATGCAATGGACCTGTCGCATTTTCTTAGCAAAAAAGGAGCTTGTGAACTTGTAGGGCACAGGCTTAGCAATAAAAAAAAGAAAGAAAAGAAACAGGAAAGGCGGCGGCGGTGTCCGGAGGCTGAGGAGGGAGACGGTCAGTAGCAGGTGCCCTGACCATTAAAACATCCAGGGAAGATGCAGGAACGAGGCATAATTGATTAGCTAGCTAACAATGAACAAAATATCTATGCTATTGCTATCTGATGCTATCTGCGATTCGCGAGTGAACGGCTCCACCCATGCGAAGAACAATTTATATGACTGGAGCAGCAGGGGGTGGGGCTATACTAATGAGGACCGCGTGACGAAACGCGGTCCCGTTTAAAACACGCCTAAAAAATCCTGAAATAGAAATATGTTTATACACAGTTTGCTCTATAACTCCAAAATTAATTGAGCTACAATTTTGAGACTTTTTACTCATTTACAAGATTACAATTATCACATTTATAATGTTTATTTAAGAAAATATTGAAATTCACTTTACACGGTCTTTAAATAACATATGGTCTTAAAGACCTTAAAACAGAGAAACAGCAGCAAAATTAAAGTGCATTTGCTTTGAACAGGGAACAATGTTGAACACAGCATTAATAAATTTAAATCTGCAGTATAATAGTTCGTCATTTCTTATCTGGCAACCCCTGCAGTATAATAGTTCGTCATTTCGTATCTGGCAACCCTGACCAGCATGGAAACTAGCCGACCTCGGAGCTGCCGCGACCAGAGAGGGCTGAACGCCGCGAACGGACTGAAGAGCCGTCGACAGGTACCACAAAACAAACTAGTGCACAGACCTCGGAGCTGTTGCGACCGAAGGAGGCTGAGTGCCGTGCAAGAACCGGGGTACCGCTGTCGGGAGCTACAAGCTGGGCTAGCATTGGAGCTACGTGATGGCAGACATGTTTGTTTATGATCTGCTCCCTCTACACACATGCACAATTTATGCCCACTGTGCGCCAGGAGCGGGGTGAAAGGGGGAGGGGGACACTACACTGAATGCTGCACAGGCTGTTTTTGTGATCGGCAATGGAAGGCATTTATCGGAAACGCCGATCACATACTTTTTCACGTAAATCGGCCGATTTTGATCGGTGGCCGATCTATCGGAACATCCCTAAAGGGAACTATATGTACTGTATCTGTAAAAACTATGTGTCAATGCAATTACAACTACTGTGTACAACACAGTGGAAAACTCTAACATTCCCCATCCCTTATCATTAGCAACCATCCTAGGCTTAAATCAACACTCCTAAACAAAAATCCTAATAATAAACTAGCATCAGTATTAATGCCTAACAAATAAGGGAATTAATATGCCAACATACAATTTACCTACAGTATCTGTTCATACCTTCAAGAAAACAAACACCTAAACCTCTCCTTCCATAAGTGTCATGCCACTAGTGTGTGTAACCTATGTCGGCATTTTTTTATCCATAGCAATTTATGTATAATTTGGGGCGTTGCAGGGGCATTGTAGAGGTGGGCTGGTCCATCTTCATCCATCTTTGTCCTCATGGTCAGCAGTATCTCCACCACAGGTAATCTGTAAGGAGCAGAATCTACACTACTCTGTAGACTAGTCTGATAACTGAGAAAAGCTCATCAACTGCTCTTATTCAGAGGTCTGTTATAAGGGCTTAGACAACATTCAGAAAACTAACAATCCTAATCTATAATTAACCTGATCAGAACAGAAATCACAAGAATCCTTCAATAAGCTTTCAGACCTATTCCTATTATTCACATCCATATATATTATTCTCTATATCAGAATGGTAAATGGAGCTTACTTATGCCCCTTTTCCACTTGGTGGCCCGGGTCGGATGTGACGTCATATTTGCGTGCCAAACGCGCGTTGGAGAGCATTTCCACCTCACAGATGCGCGGCGCCGCGCCAAGATTCCGGACTCATCTCAGAGCAGGGTCCAGGCCGGCTGGACCCGAACCGTGGGGAGGAGGCTGGACTGAGTTTGAGGAAGTGGCTGCCGCGAGGGAGCAAACACCGAAGGACTTTACAAGATTAACACGGTAAAAACAATTATTTGTATTTAAAATTACAGCAAACATGTGTCTTAAGCCGAACTATTCCTTAATAATTTCACGTTGTTGTCAAAACGGCAGGATTTAAAAAAGTAGTTTCGCCACGTGCACGCGCGCGCCCGCGCGCGCACGTGAGCCGTCTTTATTTCTATAATGTAGCTAAATAAACGCTTTAAAAAATACATTTCATAGCTGACGTTATATCAAGAGGGTGCTTGAGCTGAACAGGTCCTTAATAATTTCACGTTGTGGTCAAATCAGCTGGATTTAACAAAGTAGGTCGACACATGCACGTCACATGCACGCGCGGGTGGGGTCGATCGGCGTTCTTTCTTTTAAATGTAGCTAAATAAAAGCTTAAAAAATATATTTCATAGCTGGCTTTATACCACGAGGGTTCCTCAGGTTAACAAGTCACGTTGTGGTCAAATCTGCTGCTTTTAAATTGATTTGTTTTGACCAATTCCAAACCTGTCACATGTGCTACTAAAATAAATCGTAAAAAATCGAATTTTAATTCAAATAACTCCAACAGCTTACAGTATGCTCATAAACATGTTGTGATTACATTTTGTTAGTTTGAAAAATATCTGCTTTGTGGTTTCTGAGATATAAGATTTAATGTGTTAAATACTAGTAGAAAAAAAAACAAGCCAGGTCGACACACTTATGTCTATAAAAAAATCGAATTTTAATTCAAATAACTTCAACAGCTTACAGTGTGTACATAAACATGTAGTGATTACACTGTGTTGGTTTGAAAAATATCTGCTTTGTGGTTTCTGATATATTTGATATATGTATATATATCTTATAAAATATATCTACATATAAAACTGTTTCTAGACTGAATTACCGGTAACCATGTTTTTCTTTTTTTACAGTTAAGACGAAGAAGTCAACACCAGAATTTATCAACTTTTGTCTTCTGGAGGAAGCACATGAGACAACAAGAAAAAAATCATTTAGGTGTATGCAGTATTTATTTTTGTGCTTTTTTCACTTCTTAGTTTTCATAATAAACTTTTTTTTCTTAAGTGGTCTCATTGAACAATAATTTCCTAAACATATTTTACAATGTTAAGTGTGTACAGTATAGTGTTTGTTTAAAAACATACTGGAAGTTAAGAATATTTTCCATTTGCATTTGACCTTTAAAGAATCATAAGAAAAAGATTATTAGATTTGAACAGCCTCCATCCATCCATCCATCCATCCATCCTTCCTGATGTCGTGTCATGAGTAGTGCAGCAGCTTTTGCCAGGATGCACAGATGTCAACATGAATCCATCCATCCATCCATCCATCCATCCATCCTGATGTCGGGTTGTGGGTGCAGCAGCTTTTCCAAGG